>JBCAUI010024454.1:0-38912 GCA_038406195.1 Haplosyllis anthogorgicola | reverse complement strand
AAACTTGCTGGTGGATCATGCTGTAACTTTGCATATTTCATCTTCATATTATCCTTCACAAACATTGAAATAGTCGAGTCAAAAGGTCACTTGTAGACAGCAACCTTAATACCAACATCCTATTTCATTTCAATATCATGATCGGCACATTTTCTGTGTAATAATAATACATGAAAAACACATCATCACAGACGAAACAGAAATAAACACGAGGAAATTTATGACCGTCCTGGCAAATAGGCACTTGCATTTGTATTAGAATGTTTCGTTTTGGAGGAAAAAATCTTAAAGTTTCGTTTCACGGCTGTACATTTATTGTATTACCTAATCGACGATTTGCGAGGGAAAAGAAAATGAATAACATCTATTAACATGTCTTCTTGTACACTGCAGATATATGTATTTTGTGTATCTATATTCAATATCATGCTGTGACAACTTACATGATAAGTAAAAGATTTCAAAGTGAATTGTGACATTCAATCTCTGATCTGAAGATGCCAAGCATATTGCCAATTACATCTTGGAAGAAAAATTGTGTGCAACTTACAAAGAGGAGTGATAGAAATGGGCCCTTATAACGTGACTGCACATTTCCTGGTTTGGCCAAGATGTGTGTCACCTTCCGGTGTCAATGCAGTGGCTTTAGTGCTTCCTATGATTACGTTCAAGTATATTTTCCCACGTAGATGATTGGAGATCCCTTCGATATCCGATGAATGGACTGAATTTTGTAGCTGAAAGGCGTCTGAGTTTGTTATTTCTGAAAATATACAGTTGACAACTTCAATAAAAACATCCCGTCATGAAAAGCAGGCACTTTGAGATATTTCGGTGACGAATTAGGCCTGATTACCTTGAAGTTAGATGATGGAAGTCTGGCATTGGCGGATCTAGGGGGTGGGGGGGCGCATTTTCATGCAGTTTTGGGGGATTTTTGCGCTAAAATCGGGTAAAAATTTGGGCGCCCTAAGGTTGGCGCCCCCCCCCCACCCTACGAGAAATCCTGGATCCGCCACTGTCTGGTTTGGTTCCTCTCGTAAAGTGACAATGGCCAGTTTGCAAAAATTTATGTAGATATGGGCATAATGCAAAGTTAATTGAAGAATAGATTCTAGTTGTGACAAAAATGACCAATAATTTGTTGATGTCCTGAAATCTGTCACGTGTCCTCGATATTTGATATCAACACTTTCGCCTAATGTGGTGTTAGATCGTAATATGCCTTGAGTATCAAATGGTGGATGTTAACACGCACAAAGTTAAGAAGTAGAACACTGAGAACTTAAACCGATTCGTACAACAATAACTGCGAGATTAGCTACTCATTAGTCTATCACGCTTTGCGTTGATAGACTTCTGTGAACGGAAAGGTGGTTTTGCTATTGTGTCAAAACTTGGCGTATGGACCCCCCCCCCAGCTGAGGTGGCATCAGGTCACAGTGCAGCTGGACCCCCCTCAAAATTCAGAGGTCGTTCAGTGCAAAGTGCAGATCCACCCTCCACTTCTTATGTGCTTTTATACCTTACATGAGAACCCTGGTTGTTTGCTTTCGAATGTCAACAAAATTCAACTGTAATATTTATTTATAATTCATAAACACTTGGTATGCATGTATATGATGTCAATTATTGTGATACAAATGGAGTAGCTGTTTTACAAGGAATTACTTCAAATTTAAATCCACACATATCATCCATCAAATTGATGCATCCAAACTTTAAATACTCGTATTTAATAATTGGACATCTTGGAGAATTCTTCTGCATGTATATCATGCCACATTTTGCACTGTATGTACTTGTATATTATGCCAAATGTTCCGATACAAATAGTGTAATAGTTTTATGAGAAATGACTTCAAATTTATATCCACTTATATCATCCATCAAATTAATGCATCCCAACTTTGAAAAGTGATGTTGGATAAGTAGATATCATAGACAGTAAAGCTCCATGTATATTATGGCATGTTTTGCAATGTATTTTCTTGTATATTATGCAATGCAAATAGGGTAGCACTTTACTGAGGAATGACTTCAAATTTAAATCCATGAATATTGCCCATAAAATTAATACATCCAAACTTTGAAGAGTAATATGGCGTAAGTAGAGATCATGAAAAATTAATTTGCATGTATATTACACCACGTTTTGTGAGACAAAGTCCATTATTGGATATATTTTAGGACATGACTTCAGAAATGATCACAAATGGGGTAAAAATGCAATGGGACCTTTGTGGCAGAGATCCTTGGATCCAAATCTATCCCCCTACCAAGTTTCAGAACTCCATGACTACATTTTCCAGCACAAAATGATGAAAAAATATCATATCTCAGAAATGGCAGATCCTAGAAACTTCTAACCACCACCATTAGATTCAGCATGCCCCAAAACCCATATGTGGAGACTTTCAAGCCTTTTTGGGCACTTTTTCCCTGTCAAAATCAACATTTAGTTTTTTGCCATTCCCAATTTTACATCCTGGCACATTTTCTTAATTTTGACAGGGGAAAAAGCATCAAATGGCATGGACATCCCCACATATAGGTTTGGGGTTTGCCGAATCTTTTGGCAGTGGTTTCGAGTCTCTATCCTGAGATATCGCAGTTTTTTGCAAAAAAGTGGTCCAAAACGGGGTAAAAATGCATTGTAGTTGATTTTTCACCCAGAAAAACTGCCTTAATATTGCCAGAATCTGTGTTTAAATGTATTTCAACATGCTGATCGCAATGGTGCATGTTAAAAGTCTGTACTCTCATTAGTTTTTGTTTCTCCCCTTAATATTGAGAATTTGATGAAACAGACATCAAATGTGGAACCCCCCTAACCCCCTACCCCCCTTACCTCCCAAATCCTTTTGACAAATGTTTTGTAACACATTTTGAAAAAACTTTTCTGCTGAACGTAAAAAAATATCTGGCACCATTGGGTTTAGCATGCATTGAAATGGCTTGAAAATGCCTGAAAATAAGTTTTGGGGCATGCCTAATCTTTCTGGTGGTGGTTTTGAGTCTCTATGATAAGCAGTTCCTGAGATATTGCAGTTTTTGGGAAGAAGTGGTCCAAAATGGGGCAAAAATGCATCATACATAGTCTCTGTACATATTTTACAAAGATAACCTGTTAGGAACAGAAAACGTAAGGAGCAAAACTAAAAAAAGCACAATTTCCTGTAAGCTAGAAAAGCATAAGAGATGGAGGGAGGTCAGTACACATGCATTGGGTTGTGCCAGCATAGTACAAGCTCTGACCACCTAACCTACCACCTTCCTCTCCTGGGGGGTGGGGGATAGGTCTGCAGATAGGTCTGTCTGCATGCATTGGGTTATGCCAGCATGGTCAAAGGTCAAGCCGCCTCACCTGCCACCTTCCTCTCTTGAGGTGGGAGGGGTCTGACTGCAGATAGACCTATCTGCACTTTGCACTAGTTTTCCTCACCTGCCATATCATGTTCAAACTTGTTCAGCAGCAAAGGATCATAGGACAATTTTCTTTTCTTTTATTATGGGATGTATTGGGCAGCCATTTTGCACAAAGTACAAAGGTATCAGTTTACAGTTTACAGGAGTTAAAGGTGAGAATTGACTTGTTTCATCAGCTTATTAGCGTGATAGCCTACCCGGGTAATTTCTCTCGTTTCTCACTTCATTTCTTACAATATCCTTGTAAATTCACTAGGTGTATCCATTCGTGCTCCATTTTCCCCTTCAATGCCTCCGGTTTACTCCCACAGAACATTTAATTTGTTCATTTTTGCCACCTTAACGTTTCAGTTTATCCAATGCAAAAAAGTTCATTTTTGTAATCGCACAGAAATGAATATTACAATTTTTTTAAAACTGTCATATCTCAAAAAATGTTTCTTTATTGTCATTTGCTTCGAACATGAATTTAATGCTGGAAAGAAAAAAGTGGTCAAAGTATTACCGGACGTAATTAAATTTGTTCTATTTGACCCTTTTCAATAGAAGTTGAAATACTAAATTGGCTAAGTCACGCATCCAATATAACATTACTTAACTGAAACCCGTATTCCCCTTTATATCCAATAGAACATTTTATATCCTTCACGATGATCATTTACTATGTAAGCGATATCCTCCATACGATGTGAATTTATCCTCTTTTGTTCAAGATTAAACCTCATAACAAGTGAAAGAAATACATTGTGATGGGTCAAGCTATATACTACAGAAAAGAATTAAATTGCCACAATAATAATGTATATTTTTACATAATATTCCTGCAGAAATACAACACAACAGGACAAGAGAATCACTCACCTCATATAACAGATACAGACTTAAATGTCAGTTTCTCATGTTAACAAGTTAAAAGTTCTCCGGAGCAAATCATAAATGACAATAAAACTTCACAAAGACATGTCAATTTCGTCCAATGTAAGCAAGGACTGAAACTGACTGAAGACGAACACTGCAATACAGAGGCACAGGTGATTTGCGTCTAACGGTAAAAGTTCTATTTGAAATCTTTTTCACACATGCAAATTTATATTTAAATGTGCATAAAAATATACAGAATATTCTCCTCGTCTGAGATTGATTTTTCAACACTGCTAAAATTTTACAAAGACGCGGAGAAGCAAACTAAAACAGACAAGGTGAAATAAAAATAAGGTTTATCAACAACAGATGGCAGCAAACATCGGTGCTACTCTTTTTCCTATGTACGCAAAATTTTGTCACAAAACTTTCCATACAATTTTTCACTTCTTTTTCCATTCAAAAACGAAAGCACGCTTATAAAGTTCTGCAATGGCGAGACGGGTATTTTGGACTATTTTCTACAATTTCTTATTAGACAACAGAAGAAAAGCGCACTTCAAGGACTGAAGTGGTTTTTTTTCATTATACTTCATTAATTAGACAAATGCGTCGCTTTTTTATTAATGTATCGCATAAGGTGTACGCTAAGGTAAAAAGGATTTATCCCAATTAAATTTGTGCTATGACTTGCATCATAATAATATAAATCTCCGCCGAATTAAATAATCAGAGGGTTTTTATTTCGGGGCCTGCGTAGGTACTTAAGTTTTTGTAATTTTTTGGACAGCAGTTACGCGAGCAAGATTCAGAAATAACGTTTAAGTAAAATTGTCGTAGGATCTCTCTCTTACATTTCACGGTACTCATCTGTATGCACACGCTCAAAACATCAGTCATAATAACTGATCTCAAAGAAGTTTTATTTCCAAAACTCATGTGTTCAGTGATATGATAGAAATGCCAGTAGACAGATAATGAGTCAAGTCTGTACGCTGCTCTGGGCATAAACGTAGAATCCGAAACCAACACAAACTGTGTGGCATATTGTTGCAACATTACGATCTCGGCGAAAACAAATGTCTGGTAAGAAGACCCACATTCCCCGAAGGTTATCGTATATTCGGACAAGGTTCAACTCACTTATTATTGCACAGAAGTCGCTTCCATAACATGTGTCTTTGCAAGAGGATAACCACTGCTTTGAATGGGCCTCGTGAGTTCATGTCCATTGTCCCCTGCAGGTGGGTGCAGCTACGGGAGGCAATGCAGGTGAAAGTGAGCTGTCTTCTAGAAGGGCCCAAAGGGAAGGCTGAGGATGGCCTCGTAGACATCTATGCTATCCTATACCACCTGGCGTTGTCTCCTGGGGATGTGTCCCCGAGATGCCTCTACGAGCTTCATCGAACCTGCCATCGGACATCACGTCACAACTGGCCGCTTGGTATACAGGCATGAGCCCGGGGACCCTTCTAACTACCCCACCCCTTTCAATGTAAACCATCTCCGTACTGGAACCCTCGGACCTAGATACTGTTTCATAAGCCGAAACACACAACAGTACCCATCAAGTCTAAATTCCAACATCAAATATGAAAAATCAGCTTGGCGGAATAAAGCAGATTATTTCAACTCGCGCGAAGAATCTTGTCGACTTATTCCCATTGCCTCGGTGCTGTAAGCACCTTTTGAAGCGCAGCAGAGCCGAGGCTTAGTCAATTTAAAATCCCAAGTCCAACAGCAAATTTATGGTTTTGCTGTGAATCCCTATGGCTTTTTCGTTGTTCTATCAAAATGTGGTGCTTTACTGTTGAAATTTAATCCAACTTTTGCCTTTTTCCACCTTAAATAATCCTATCATCACTTTGAAACTGAACCCTGTGCAATTTGTTGCAATCAAAATTTATCAAATCAAACAATAGCCCAAAACAGCCAATTTATTTTCCCCAGTGACACTCTTTTGATGAGATTTCGAATTTTTCTCGTCTGTTTGCTTTATCAATCTAGCTTATCCCTTCAAGTCATCCCTTATTCCTAGTGTCCTTGGTGTCTTACAGACAGACAACGACATAAAGAAATAGGCAATAAGAAAAGGCAATAAGCTTAAAATAGCCTTTATCTCCATGTTGAATGTTGTGATATTCAAGAAGACACATATCCAGCTGCACAGACACTTGCAACGTGTACCAGATTATTCGCATTTAAGTGGACATGACAATAATGCATTGCTCGAAATTTTATTCATTTTGGAAACAAGGGATTCACACTGTGCTGCTGTTTGCATGAAAAGCGAAGTGTGAATTTGTATTGTACTCAAAATGAATTACAAGTTGCATCTGTTTTTCTGTTTTTAATCTTTGCAAGGTTGATTTACTGAATAATACGAAAACATATTTTAGTGGTTGCGACTGTTAGATTTTTAGTAACCGAATCTCCAGACACATAATTACAGACCTTGCGTTGTAAAGGTGAAGGGATTTTACGACCTAGATTTTTATCAGGTATATATTTTCCCTGGCATACAACAGTGGTGAGAAAGCCACAGGTGTATTCAAACAATTTGTATCTATTCATGACTTTGTTGCTTATATGGAATCTACAATTTGGCAGCGCTGGGAGTCTGTGACCGGTAGAAATCCGATCCGATCAGGCGACGACGGGCGCCCCGAGCCTCACAATAGCCTACAAACAAAATCACCACAGTGTATGTCTTTGAGGAGCCCTAACCCCGCAAGTTTCCTCCATATTCTTTTGGAGGAGAAAAACAATGGGTAGCGAACAGCCACAAATTATAATTCTAAAAGAAGGTAAAGAACTTTGAGAGGCGCACAAAAGTAATGGTTTTGGCAAGGGGATTTGAAGGCAAATAAAGAACTAGGGAACACTGGTGTGAAAATAAGTACTACAGTTGAGGCAAACTGTCATGACCAATAGCAACCAGAAAATGGTCCATCTGCCTAAAATAGGGAAAATCACAGGACTTAAGAAAAACATCTCTCACAAGACTAACTCTTAAAGACTACCCCTAATCATCTCAGTGGACGTCAGCATATGCAGATCAGTCATCTTTTTTACTGAGGCCAAACATTGAAGAGTACCTTTCAAAGGCTGTCAATAGCATTTTAAACTAAATTATAACTTGCTTATGACGGAGAGCATGTAATTCACAAGTTTTCAAACCGCTTAAGACAGGCAATTGTTCCGAAAAAGTGAGGCATGCATGAAATAATCTAAAAGATATATAGATGGAGTCTGGCTGAATCTGTGGACAACTATGACCATTTTTGGAAACATTTATTACAATTTCTATAGCGACCAGGTGCAAAGAGAGATATAAAAACATTGAATATAAATTCAAATTTTGCAAATGTTTGAGAATACTACGTTCATAACATAGTGTACAAGGAAAGTGCACTTCATGTTAGAGAAATCTGACAAATTATATGTGTGATTCAAATATTTACCTTGTGAAAACATTCTGCGGCTTTCACATTTGTTAAGGTCATTTGTATCGACAAACGTTTTCTGAGACTGAGATTCAACATTCATTCAAGGTGTGGCTTAAAGCATTTCAATAAATTTTTTTTTGTTCTTAAATTATTTTCAGCACTTAACCTCCTATTTAAGAAACTTAAATCACTCGAATTGCAATGAAAAAATTGACTTCTTTCGGTTAAAGGTTTGATTGTATTTGCAGAGAAGCGTTGTTCTAAATACATTTCAAATCCCTGTTTTAGTTATTGCTCTTCGGACTGCATGTGTAAAATCATTGCACTCATTATTATACCCTTTTAACCAATTTTTTCGTTTTTTATCAATTGTGCTTTCTTTCTACTATTGTAGACATGGTGAGACATTAGATGCTTAACAGGAAGGCTAGTCATTGTCTCTGAATTAGCCTTTCTTTGATCACGAAGAGTATAATTGTTTTCGTTGAATGGGCTCAAAGATGCTAATTTATTTATCAGAAGGTTTCCTTTTATCGAACCCAAAGCCAATTACGGGTCATACGCTGTTTCATGCAATGTATAGCTTCTTCACTTGTCAACCATCATTTCTTAATGAAATTCCGAGTGGACTTAAATCTCCAAAAATACTTTGGAAGGGCCAATTCCTTGGCATTTTTGTCATCCACCTTTGGATTACGAGCGATTTTGCCTCCGTGTTTTGTGCTAGGCCTAAATCCTTACGAAATCATTAGCACAAGGTTTGCCATATTGGCCGCCTGCTTTCGCCAAGATGCTATTGATATGTGTTCCAATTCCAAAATCAATCCTCAAGCCTTTATGCATCCTGTTGGAGCCCTATGCATTGATTTGCCAAATGGCAAAGAGGGTACAGGCAAAACTAGGAAAAGACAAAACTGCTTCTTTCTTTTCTCGTTCTGTTTCTGGCATGCATCCCCGATTTTTACTTGGCACAAGCCGAGAACTGCCTACACAGATTTCTTCGGCTTTTTACATCTTTCTAAATGTCTTGTTACATTTACCATTTGATGACAATTGGTAAGTTTTGACTGTGTTGTCTTATAAAAGACGGGAAATCGATGGTATTATTGAGAAAATTGTGACACAAAATATCATATTACACATCTTTCTGCCATTTGTATAATATGTAGGAAAGGTACAAAAGAATACGCAAAACTTGTCTACGTTTGTTGGGTTCTTTTCTTAACAGATATATTTCTCGTAAAAACGAAGCAGGAAGAAAGATCCGAGCTCCAAATGTCTGCTCCGACCTTTTCCTTTAAAAAAGGAACAAGACAAAGTGAGCCCGAGATTTTAACTAAATTGGCTTCAAGCTATATACATAATCATAGAATAAACACCAGAAGCCTTTTTAAATATTTTGACAAAACGTGAAGAAGTGACACTGACAGCGTTTGGCGTTGAACTAAGGACATGAATATTTATAAGGGAATGATGAATTTTTGGTGGGTTAAGGGGGTCTATCTAACTTGTGTGGCCCCTGCTCTACAAGGTACGTATTTTGGCAGGTGTCTGCTAATCTGTCATAGTGACGTTATCGAGTTGTTCTATCTCTAACGTTTTATACAGAAAGGATTGGCAATATAATTTACCATATATGGATGACCTGATTTCAATAATGGGATTCATAGTGAACATTTAAGCAATTTATAAAGTGTTACTGCAAGATATAAATCCAATATCTACAGCATTTGCAGTGGTCACCTTTGATTCACTGAGAAAAATGTGTTTGTACATCATCCGCTTTATTTGTTATTTGTGACATAATAGTTGTCTTCTTTATGAAAAAAACCAGCAAGATTTGTAAGCGAAATAGTCGGTTTCGAATTTTCACTTTTGCTAAAGCATTGGCAAACGTTTAGGCAATTATTAATAATAAAACTATTGCCTGTCATGCACTGTGACCTTCATTCTGACCAAAAGGAAATATGCAACACTCTATTCTAAGTTTTGCTGCCATATTTGATACTTTTACAAGCAGTACAAGTCTTCATGGTCTACCTACTACCAGATGTGTGTTTGTACTCTTGTCTAAGTTTTGTTACCAAATTTTCGAAAAAAACCCCCAATCGTCTGGGGGAAAGCATTACTGCTATTGCTACAGTATGAACAGTTCCTGCAGCACCTGTAGGGTGTTCATTAACCCTTGGTCTCACCTCTGCTTGCTCAGACATGCTGCCTGTCAGCCTCCATTGACACACCTCACACTGGACAGGATGCAGGACGGTGGTTCACAACCTTATCTGGCAGGTCCAAATGTGTCACCCCACGTTATCTGCGATCATACACACTCACATAATGCACAGGCATACTTCACTGTACCTCAACAATTACCAGTACAAATCTACTCATTATCAACCGCATAATTTAACTTTGAAATTTAAGCGAACTTCTTTTGAACTTCTTTTTCACCAAAGTTAATACTAAAACTGACGTGGTAAAATCAATGGCAGAAATACACAATAATTATGTTTAATAACACATTCCCAAATAAGTGAGAAGGGTTTTGCAGGTACTGTTTTTTATGCAGAAAGTGCCTGTCTTGCACTTATTTGTCAGGGAAATTACTCAATTCATCAGCTTACTCCCGTGTGATATGCCTTATCCCGAACTTTCTTTTACTCAGAATTAAGGGATAACCTGTACATAATTTCCCGGCAAATTTCCCATATCTGCTACATGCAAATATGAAAACTGATCACCGCTGACCAGGATCACCTCATAAGGCTGAAGATTATAGGCCTATCCTTCCACACAGGCACACTAATGGACCCAATTTACACTGCAACATAGTAATATGGCATGCCAGGTAATATGTAATAATCTTAGCACTGAGGAGTACCTCTATGAATTAATTGCATCTCTCTCCCTCGAGGGATGCCAGGTATTCGTACCAAATCATAGATTTATTCCTAGTTTTCATATTAAATTCATAGCTTCATTTCTCATTTGCAGGCTTGTCAGTTTTTTGTGTTGCAGCATATCTACGCCGGCAAATTACGTCTATGCGACTTTGCGTCGTGTTGCTATTACGAAAATAACAATATCTACAATAGTCCCATAAAATATGTTTTGAGCGTTACACCCGTTATTTATCATACATTTGCATTTAATTTTCAGAGTAGAACATGAATTAATGTAATTTTATAAGTTTTCAAGGACAGCTTTTCCACTGTTTAACTTAATGTGCATTTAATTTAGCAACAGGCAACTTGTCCACTGTAACTTACTGTACCCTTACTTTTGCAAAGGAGTGCTTGCCTACTGTATAACTTGACGTGCTTTATATTTCTGCAATACAGAGTTTTGCTACTGTGTTACTGTAACCAGAAACCACAACTTCACTTGAATGTATTCTGGTCTATGTAATTTAAAAGAATATTTGTGTAGCGTATCTAAATAAGACGTTACATGATGGTTCAGCCAAAACTCACCAATCGTTGCTATCCATGCAAAAGCATATAACCCATATGTTCGTGCAGTGCACTACATTGATCTTACCTGAGGACATGGACACTGTGGTGGGACGTCATAGTCGACAGGCCAGACTGAGTACCAATGTGGAGAATTGGTCTCCGGTGGAGGAGTCAGGTGTTGCGCGTAGAAGACAGGTTCAGACTCCGCTGCCATCATTGCCTGCATCATGCTTGGCTCGAAGTACATCCTCTATGTGCCACTGACAAAAGATGTTGTCGCAACTTTTATTATGTCAAACGTGTAGCAGTCACTTCACCGGGATGACCATGAACAACAAAGGCAAAGCCAGTCCTTACAGATTGACATGAAACTATATTAGTTTGGTATCCGTCCAATATCAAATGAAACTTCTTCTAAGACCCATATTTATTTTCTTTCAAAAAGAATAATAAAACCAACGTCAATGCTCGTGTAAGTCTAATGATGTTGCTAATCAATGTGAAAGGCATGAAACGAATCTTGGTAAAAACTACGCATGATAAATACAATCACTTTGGAAACAACGGAATTGACGCACATCCTCAATTAACAGATACCAACCATTTTGCCAATAACAATTTCTCTCCCAAGTATGCACAAATTACTGAATTTCATCAGTTGTATTTAAAGAACATGTCCACATTTACAAAAAAGATACTTTTGTCTTCCTTTCACGCCTTTTACATATGCGCTAGCAAGAAGAATTTCCTCCTTATTTACGATAGGTGTAAGACGAAGCTGACATCGGAGCACCTGGTTTAAGTATGCAGAAAATCATTGTTCTTGCACTGGATGCATCATGTTTAATTTAACGTGGACCATCCTCGCGTACAATATAAATCCTTATATGACATTAGCGTTGTCAATACACAACGCACTGGCAGAATTTCCAAGTCATAACTCAATAGTATTGTCTTTGGAACGCATTTTCTAATTGCTTTGCCTACGACTGCCTTCTTACTAAATAGCTACATTTTCTACCGAATATTTCCTTTTCAACTTCATTTGGCATATTTACCAAGGGAAACAAGGCAAATGTGTGTTAAACACAGTCAGTTTATTGGGAATTAATCATCAATCACAGAATCTTTCTGCATTGATTCTTTGCCACTGCAACAAAACACACACATAAGGCATTCTCCACAGTACCTTCTTTTTCAATGCCCTCTCCTCCGAGTAAAGTCTTAAAGGATTTATTGATGTCTCAAACATCAGTAAAATAAAAGTTTTATGACGGAGTCTAATAGACTCTTGCCAATCCACTACAGAGGAAAGCGAGATGAATAATATATTGACAATAAACATCATACATTCTGCCAATTTTCCATGGCTTGGAACAATGTTCACAGGGTGTATAATTAGGCAGATCTAATGGGCCTTCAACAAAAGCCAGTGCATTCTTGAGGGGGCCTACATTGATCAACCTCTCCACCTTCTGAACCAACAGAAGGACTTGCAGGCACTGCAGCACCTGGTCCATCGGGAGATGCAGTTGTTGGCCAACGTTACCTGCAGCAACCGAAGGGACATGAAGATTCAAAAAGACACAGACTTCCAAATATGCATTTGTATTGAATAATTCATGAAAAGTGATGAGAACAGAAAATGGCCTGAGATACAGAAAACTGTTATTTCTTGTTTTTATTTTTCTAGATAAAATGTATATTTATTGAATAAACTGTTTCATTTTTACGATCACATCGAGTTAGCAGGCTGCATGATGTACATGCATAACATTTCAATTGCGCCTCGCCTAATGTTGGATTAGAAGAATTGTAATAAGCTGTAAAAGCTTGTTTGGAATACAACAAGGCGAACATCCCTGTGACGGTAATTTAAACAGTGATGAAATGTTAGACAATACATAATTGTACAGGCCACTTTACTTCCAGTTTCCACACTGGAAAAAATATATAATGACATAACAGAAATAAAGCACAATCCATTTCATCTGTGATATGGTTCAAACATTTCTTAAACATTTAGCATATGCCGCTTAATAAGATCAAGTGACCACGGTGAATGTTAATCAATTCAAATGCAATGATGGTTGCACAATGCCCATTTCGCATTTCCAGTCTAATCTACCGTATTTAAATCAAGAGAGCTTAACAGACTCAAAAAGTCCCTCCATATATGTGGATTTAAAGCCAGTCTTACGCAGGTGTCGACTGTGTTTGTTGCGCACAGTGTTCAAACAGAACGACCAGCTCTGGCGGAGGGAAATCAAACATTTGGAGTGTCAAACGTTCAGCTCCCACTATTCAGAAGCCTTAAGTTAAGCCCAAATGTCAACTTACTATCATTTGTCCCTTTTTTCTTTCCTAGAGGATGCATCTTTACCTTTTCAGAGATGACATGTTCTATGGCCAGATATTATTAACTTTCTTTTCCAAGTTTTCCAATGGAGTTTGACCTCATCCTTTACTCTTGCATAGTCACCATATTTATTTTCGTACAAGTCTCGTAAAAGTTGAAAGAGAAAGCACACATTCACCAATTTGGCTCGTTGACAGAAACATAGCACATAGTAATTCAGTTCCATATTCACTGCAAGAGACATGCGTTATTAGCATTGCCTTCAATTTGTAGTGGTTTTTATTTGTATTTTCAAAAATTCAAAATTAAAATTCAAACGTACATGTAATTGCTCAAGTTTAATGTTGGTGTAGTTGACCTTTGTATCGCGAGTAAAACTGACAGACGCTCTGATCAAACAAACACAACCCATCTGTAATTGACTGTCATACCACCTCTGTCACAACCAGCAACTTATAAGTAGTTACATTTAATTAAATGTACCCAAGTCTATCATTGAAAAATCTATTACAGTGTGATCATGGTAGCCTTTAACTGAATACAGCCAATCACTAACTTATAAGTAGTTTACTTAGGGGCCAATTACTAACTCATTTCTCCTCAATAGTTGACTTGTCGACTTCAAAGCGACTCCACAAGAGAAGTTCCAATGACAGGTGATTTGCGATGATTTTAAACCACACACCGTAAGTGTTTTGGCTGAAGGCTACAACTGCCCATATTTGGTTAGATCTATATGTACATGCCTAGTCATAAATATTCGTGTTTATGTCTGGAACGTCGAAAATAGTTAACAGTCTGGCCTGGTTCTGTGATTGAATTTCATTTGAACAAACGCGGTAAGAGTGGGATTAAAGAATTTAATAAATAAAGTGTGAACGTAGTTTTATATATTTTGACATTCGCAAGACGGAAAAATACATCATTCAGTTGCATAACACATACATAATGCCTCTTACAAAAATATCTCAGTAAAGTAACATAGTAAATCAATCAAGATTCTCAAAACCAGGTACGTCGCATTGTAACTCAAAATTTTCACTGAACGTATCATTCATTCATAATGCCTTCAATATGACTACACCTTTTTTCAAGCTAAATACGTCTTTTGTGATATTCAAAATAGTGCATAATCCATTCATTCCTTTCCAGACAAAATTATATGAACTTGCTTCGCTTACAATCTTGAGACGTCTGCAGTTTATTTCAGTGTGTTCTGAACTGATGTTAGGATGACTTTCCAATTTTGACTTTAATAGACGTTAAACGGGATAAATTACCTTAGAACTCTGCTTATATTATTTTTGTTTTCAGCAGGTTAAGATACAGCAGACGTAATATCAGAAAAGTAATTTGTAAATTGTCTTTGTAATGTCCTAATAGTCGTTCCCATCATACATTATTGCCCTCTATCACTTAGCATGTGCAGAAATATTGATATTTCAGATTGATACAGGAAGTTCTAATGCACAATCAACACCATCTGTAATTAACCGAGGAAAGTATTTCATCTCCATTTCAATCAATGCAGAAAAGTAGCATTAACGGAGGTGAGGTAAATATATTTCAGATTCATTAAAAACCATCCACTGGAACCTGTTCAATACGTTCAAACATTTATTTACTTCAGTACCTGAGAAAAATTCTTCTGCGCAGAAAGGGCAGAAGAGGAAATGTTAAATTAACTTAGTCATCTGTGACAAATTTTCACTTTGTTCCAGAGGTCAATTTCAAATCTGAAGACAACTTCAGGTTACCCATTGTCAAATTTACAATTGAAATATGATAATTGTATACACACTTCTTAAACGAACTTCAATTTTCTCAACACAAATAAAAAGACCTTAATTTAAAGGATATTTGAACTCTCCTGACAAATAATTTACAGTACATGAAAAGAAACATTAAATTTAAAAATTTATATCACACACATCACATATGACAAACTACCAGGTTAAAAATGTCTGATAGACATAAAGTTTATGTTTGGCCAGAGAAAAACTGTTGGTGATCAGTTTCATATTAGATCTATTTCATATGCATGAATCTAGACCTCTAGAACACACAAACCCAGGTATCATCGCATCCATACTAAACTATTAAACTCACAAACAAAACCTCATAAATGTCTGGAGATGAAAAATAAGTAGATGAACATTTAAGCAGACATAATTGATCATCTAGTATGCAAGTAACGTGGGCAAGAATTGACTTAGCAGCTATTTGCAAAGTGCACATACTTTATGCGTGGAATACCCAAAACGAGTAATGAGCCCATATTTTCCTTGCTTTTGGTTCGGGTGCATATGACCCAACCCTTAACCTCCCTTACAAACTGCCAGGTTAATAAATTTAAACATATGCATGATCTTCTTAGGCATATTTGGGTTTCAGATGCAAATGGTGGCAACATTATCCTTGGGGCATAGTATCTATCCAGTGCTTCGCAAACAATAAGCAGCGTCCCTTCAAACAGATATTTTCAGCGGTACAGTTTTATCTCTGAAGAAGTAGCAGACATTTACAATTTTAATTACATTTGAAAGAAATCCAACGCATCAATCATGCACAAAGGCATTTCTGTCATTAAAGTTGTAAACAAAATATAAATTTGTGTATTTGAATATGATAGCTCAAAGGCAAGGGTTTTTCGCATTTTCGTTTTATGTGATTTCAACAGAGAACAATGGAAATCTTTTTTGCATTAAACGATATACTTTTAATATCAGAAAAAGAGGTGTGCATTTCTTCCACAAAACGCAGTGGAATTTATATTTTCCATTTCAAGTGATTTATCTCGCAATGTCAAATTTGACGAACGCTAAACATTCATCGCGTGGCGAACAAGAAAGAGTTTTCGTATTTTCGTATTTTAGGATTTTAAGCAGAATTCACTTATCAAGGTCACCAATGTTTATGTTTTAAAATATATAAACAAACGCATTTCACAAAGTTGTAAACCAATGACTTTCTTTACTCGTATCGGTAGCACAATGTCCATTAGTTTGCTATTGTATATGTATGCACACATCCAAATAAGTCCCACTTCCCATCGCCCCAAGGCATGCCACGACTAAGATGAACTGTCAAGCGGGAATAACTCGTTGACTTGTAGCGCACAAATCTTGCTTGACACCAATGGAGTCAGTACGGTGGTCAAGCTAGTCTCTATTTGCCTTGCAATGACCACTGAGCATTGACAACTAATTCAGCATACATACTGCAAATCTTCACATCATTTCACTCCATTGAACAGACTCGAAAGGGAGTTAAATACCAGACGAAATAACAACTACACTGTATTTCATCCTACATTGGACATAATTACTTTCTTTCACGCATGCTTGTATGTAAATAAATATAATGACTCCCATTTGATTCCCTTTTCTTAATTTAATTGAATGTTTCAACTACAGACATTGTAATTTGCCCCGTTTTGGTATCTTTATTGTCAATACGCACTGTAAATAAGCATTCCTGGTAAAATTACTAAATATTTCCCTGAAATAAAGATATAAATATACTCATCGTAGCATACCCTATTTGAAATTCCTCAAGATAATCTGAATATTATCGAATTCTAGTCAAATTTAGATTACAACGTTTCGAATAAAGCAATGTAGACAATTTTAACGATTACTCATAATGTTGTCAATCTTTTACCCTGTTAGGGCTGGAGGATAAATGATGGCAACCCCGAACAAGGCCAGTCAAATAGTCTAAGCCCCTAATACAACATCCTGTGCACCTATACAAATCTACCTTCACTCTTAACCACTTTACAAGATTAGACCCCATTATGGTTAGTGAATTTCTATTGAAAATTTTGTTCTAAACCCAATTTTACACAGATAACATACTTTACTGGTTTGTGTCAAATCCAAATATTCCCAATTAGCTGAAAATCTATTTATAATTTTTAACAAGCTTGTAAGCAGTTACAGTTTACCAGTAATCTGTAACGGGATCTTTAGTCATACATTGCTATGCGGACTCGTATTTTGTTTCCTACTTTCCCATATTCCTATAACTGCGATATCTGATGAAAGATAATATCAACAATAATACCGGTACCTAACGACTTGAGCCGTTGACATTCGTGAAAAAGTGATCTCCATCAATACTGAGAAGAAATTTCAAATAAACGTATGTGATGTGCGAAAGTGACCGCACAAAGTGAATTCTGATGAAAACAATTAAAATGAATGAAATTTGAACTTAAGTTACCACAGGTTGCAGGAACAGAAAGTCCTCCATATCTGTAAAAGAAATCCGAACTAGTCCATCATCTGTTCTGAAACAACACCATCCAAACTTGTTAAAAGACCTTGTTTGGTTTAGGGGCACAAGCTTTCAAACTCTCATGTTTGAACTCTTTTTTTTTGCTAAACTGTTATTTTTAATCAGAGGCATAAGGGGGTGGGCCAGATCGGATCGAATACGTTAAAAATACTGCTGTCCATTTTGCGGTAGGTACATTCAACACCTCAGCTGTCAAGTTCCTACATTTCACTCAGGTCGCACACAAGAACATTCAAAACCATTACATTACACAAGTCTAAAGGAACTTTGATACTCACCTAGGCAACTACAACCATTAACGGGTCCCTTTGCCGTTGGGTCACTAATTGAAAAATCTGTTGACTGCACTTGTGAATAAGTGGCGCTAATGGACATGGCCAATGACATGGATCGGGAGCAACAGTTCATGGCATTGTTGCGACTCCGCTAATTAGTGCTCTGTGCTTTTGTCCTCTCGAGGTAGATATTTCATTCCTGCCAGAAAATGCCTGTTAGCCAAAAAAAGGGGCCTTCTAGGTCTGACACAACTGTCTTCCTTGTACAAAGCCCACGCCTCTCATAAGTTGACTAAATAAAGACTTTGTATAGCGTCGCTAACAGCTCCTAGCCTGTTAGTGAAGTGTTTTATCCTATCATATAACATTAAAGGTACTTGTCGACCGTGAAGCTCCCAGCTAAGAAAGCGTCCGTGAATATTGTCGATACATTTACACTACACGCAACAGCTATATCATAAAAGAACAGCCGCTTGGAGCTTAGTAAAGTTAAGCCAGAAAGGTCTCCTCCATCCATAAAAGTCACAATCTTTACAAATTGACAGCCATGTGCATTAGTTTACCACCCACAACAAAAACAGCACCACTCAGAAAACACTTAAGACATAGATACGACCCCTTTGTAATCCCCTTATTCCCCATTATTTTACCTGGGAAAACCGCCGTCAGCCTACAAGATGTGCTGGATTAGATTTTCCTAGTCAACTTCAAACGCACACATGTAAATTTAATTTTTAATCCTGTAAGATATTTCGCATCAAGACTCTGAATAAATCCCCTTATCTCATAAAGCTAATCTTGCACTTTATTTTCAAAGGCAAAATGTAGCACCTGACTAGATCCATTGACAGCTTTCTATGCCACTTGTAAATGTAATCACTTTACCTGCAAAAGGCACATCATAGAACTACTTAAAGTACTGATAAGATTTCCTTCCCTCACAATGTAAAAAGACAATGGGTGTTCAATAAGCAGAAATTCCCCGTAAACCAGTTACAGATGTCTCAAATGCGTTGGATGGGAAGCATTTTATTACTTTTTACCAGCGCATTTTGAACAATGTATTGTAATGTTTCTCACGTTTGATTTCAGGCGTACACGAATTAAAAAAACAACTATTGATTAATTTTATTAAAAATTTCCCATTTTCCCACGATAAACTTGACTATTCTGCACATATTATTCCCAAATAATTTGAAACCAGCACAGAATCATCTTTAATGGGTTTTCATTTGCAGTTTAATTCATAGCTGTGTGGTGTACCTTTGTGAATAAAAAGTCCCTTTAATTCGAGGCATCTTACGCGATAAGGGACATTTTGCAAACAATTTATATCACTGACAAGCTCCTCTATGGGAACCTACTTGTATCCCGATGTTTTTCTATAAAACTAATTTTCGTCGTCAAACCAGGTGTTAAATATGATCACAAAGCCGCGGCATTGGGACCAAATCAGGCAGAATCGCCTGTCCGATTGGGGTAACGCACCCCTAAAGTGGACAGACCCCTCCGATACAACTGGGACACAATGTACGGGAGCAATTACGACCTCTCCAAGGGGCCTCATCACTCTGTAAATAGGCACTTTGCCTTTGATGCAGTTAACACGGGGATCACCTAAAGTGACCTTTATTACCACCCCAAAGTGCATGACATCTCCGTAGAAATCATTGTAAATCGTCACCTCTAGAATCGCAGTTGATTATTTAGTGTCCTGGGTAACTGCTTATTAGAGGATATTATCTAATTATCGTGCCTTTCCCTCCGGTGACGGTGGACGTACATGCTCCCTGACATCGTGTCACACCCCGCACAGATGACCAGAAGTTCCCAGAACCGACCATGCTGGCGCTCGATGTTTTTCGTCATTTTGTTAAATAAATAATACCTAGTTATGAACTTGTTATTCAAGTACAGATTTTCTCCGTACAATAAAAAGAAAGGTTACAATTTATATCAATTCTAATGATACAAAAATGTATTTGTATGTCAAGTGCGTATCAAGTTAAAATTAAACATAACTGGAAGGTCGTGCGTGGCATGTATAGTAACTAATTACAAAAAAAATTACATTATTACGACCTACAGATTACGAGTAAAAAAGTTTTAAAATAAGAAACCACAAACAAAACTAACTGCAATACTATTTTTGGAGTGGCATGTCCCATCATGCAAGTAATATATGCATCTTAACTACTGTATGCTTGTCTCTAACAAATACTGTCTTTCGGTCAGTCAGCTTTTCAGTGAAATTAATCCAAAGTAAGCAAACGTCAAGTGTAAAACAATACTTTATTTCTGTCTCATGACAAACACTCATTTTTGCTACTGGACTATGAAAAGCACTGAGTTTTTAAAGTCATCTCCGCATTGAAACTGGCTAAAATCTGATTATACGAGAAATAACTTTCTAGGGTAAATACAACTCTTTCGTTAGATGGAAATTTTGCACAAAAGTAAATGAAAGCGCTTTTGTCTTTGATTAAAAGAATTTCGCGATAATTTCTAGAGCTAATATTGTCTTTTGTGACTTAATATACCTTTATTTCCCCCAGGAAAAAATTAGTTCACCTATATCTTTCAGGGCACTTTTTTTGACGTCTACTTCTTTGGAGCCAGTCATTTTTTTTACTTTTAGCAGGGTAAACTGTTTCAAGCATACCCAAGAGACTTTTTGCTTTACATTTGATACCCAATGTACATTTATGTCTCAAACTTTTAGCAAAAAATATATTTACGTGTCCCATTGTTTCTGGAGAACTTAATTGAAAAAGTCATATCAGTAAATTCAGGTCAGAAACAAATCTATGGTGGGGGTAATTTCCCAAGATGTATCTTGTCTAGGACTACCGTAATACTTCTAAATTCAAATATCAGCGACAGGTCCTCCACACATGAAAACCATTCATATGTGCTCTACTAAACGCACGAAGCAAACATACAAGTCAATAAAGAATTTTTGTGAGATGAAAGAGAAAGAAGATGACCAAAAACATACACGCTTAAAAGTTTATAAATGGCCACGTTAAAAATTTGTTACTGACGTTTGCGACGGCGCATTAATCGTGATAATTATCTCGAGTGAATTTTTCCGTACATCAACCTTTATCAGAAATACTGTAAATCCGTCTGGAACAACTGCTGATTTTGTCTCAAGAATTAAGACAAAGTAAATTTGAGATATACCAATTTGAAAAGTATGCTGAGCGACGCAAGTCAGTTAAAATTGTTGCAATCTTGATAGGTAGTCATAAACGTCTAATTTTCTCAAAATTAGGCCAATTACAATAGTTTTATAATGTCTTTCGACTTTTTATAGTCAAAACTTTATTTTATAGCAGAAAAACTGACATTATTTATCAAGTTAATGGCTTTGTATAAATTTATTTTTCAAACTTTACATTGAAAGGAACACTTTTTATGCAGTGCTGCATTCAATAAAATTAAGTTGATAATTTAAGAAATTCTCAATTTAAAAGAAACTTCAAATTGCTTTTGCTTCATTTCATGACATTGCCTGGGCTATAATCACATAAGTAACTCGATCTCATTCCTACATAACTTGTATTTAAATAAATTCTCAAGTCTTTGATACGACTAGTCAAATGCGGAATGTTCTCTAAAATAAATGTTGTCCTAGGAATTGGTTTTACAATTATTTACCTCACTAATTCCACAGTGAAGCAAGTCTTACTTTCAATTTTAATGGAGGCAAAATGAAGAGGCTCTAAAGAAAAATAAATGATGGCGGAGGGTGACAATGGGAGTGATAATGAAGAGGGTCAGAGGTCAGGGGCTGGAGGGGTTGGGGGTTGAACTCCTGGTGTCAAGGGGTAGTGCCAACCCCCAATGGCCACCCTGACAAGGTTTAGTGCCAGCGGTAGTACCAGTGACCCCCATCATACCTCTGAACTCTATTCCTACCGTTTAGCCAAATTGGTCTTTGACAAATTTGGTCCTGATAAAGTTATTGTTTACTACTTTCAAAATTACATGTTCTAATATTATTTGTTCTTGTTTATTTTCGATACAAACAAAACATAGACCTGAAATAAAAAAAAATCCTAAGCAATAATTCATTCGGTTTCAAAACTGTCGCGTGTTTCTGAAGCTCCTACAAGATCGAATCGACTTCGGTCACGATCTAAAATAGTTCTTTGGACAAGTGCGTTTGTACGAAACGTTTAATTGATAAGATTTTGATATTAACAGTCTGCCTCTACTGACTGAGATAAACTTGTTGATTACCACGATGCCTGCAGTCCAGACAATTATAAAGGTGAGATAATTGAACCATAAGAGACACTATGACAAAGCAAGAATTCTATTTAAAACTAATCTCTACAACATCATCTGTTTATTTTCATATCTTTCACGACAAAGTTGCGGGGGGAAATTTCTGGGAAGGAAGACATGTCTTCTGTACACAGGTCTCACCGCGACAAGTAAACTAAAGAATGTGATACCGCATAAACATGCCACTGTCTCAATATCTATTGGTGGATGATGTCAAAACTCAATACATATATAATTTCTCCATAAAACACTAGCATTTATGAAGTAAGATTTTTAAATCAGAAATTACAGTCACCTGCGTACATTACTACTTTTATCAGTTATAGCATCTCGTACTTTATCACCTCTCCGCACAATCAAATGTTAAAAGGGAGCACCTTTCAAATGTCTCTTAGTCTTTCACAAGTAGAAAAAATGTACGCGAAAATTATCCTTTATCAAATTAAATTTACCTTGGCCACTAGCTATTAATTTTCCTGCTACAAGGCCAGTTTCGAACCGCATATCACAAACAGAAAAGACAGAAGCAAGAACTGCTCAGTTTTAGGATATTCCGCCTTCAAACTTCAAAACAGGCCTGGGGGAACAGTTGAGGACAATATTATCTGCTCCGTATATGGTATGGCTGCCGATGATGAACTGCACAAGCGGAAGATTATTACCCCACGCTGTTAAGTTTCAACTTTCCATCAGTGATCCCTCCTCGATGTCACCTCAAAACTGACCACACCACCCCCCCTCACAGCGGTAGTTATGAAACCTCTCATCATTTTTGTCACTTTCATATCTCAAGGCATAATTAAGAGTGCTATCAGCCATCGGTTAGCCTTTGTCAATCTAAATGAACTTTCTAAAAGTTGATGCCGAAAATGTAATGGAGCATTATGGATAAGCGTTGTGCTAGGTGCAAAGGCCATATATCACAACAAGTAAAATGTACAGGTTGATTATCAATTTGACAGGAGCTAGTCAAATTTGAATAAAAAATTCTTTAAGGTTTTAAAGTTCGCTATTTTATGAACCGAAAATTAATGCTTGTGATTAGGTTTCTTTTTCATAAAAAAACTGGTTTAAATGTCCTAGTGAATCAAGTTCACTCAATCTTAAGCTTTAGCCTAGACCTGCGTCCAAACATTAAATTTTATGATTAACAGTGAGATACACTTTATTAATAATCTAGTGTTTTTGTTATTTTGTACTGGTGTAAAATAAAGAAGTGGAGAAAGATTTGGACTCACCTGGCCGACACATGTTACCCAGCTCAAATACAGGTATAAATCTCTTCATAAATGTTTTATGAAATCTGAACGCTACAATTTTCAAACACAGCACATACTCCGTAGGAAATGCTTACATATGACATTCAACAAAACCAACTAAGCTCGGTTAGTTGTGTGGATAAGTTGCATTTCAAATAAGACAAAATCTGCAGGCAAATACACCCCCTCAGCATGTTGAATTGTATAAATAGTATGGACATAAAATAGATTTTGTTGTTTGTTACATGAAAATAAAGGACCTTCTAATCACATATGGTGCGCAGGCATTTGTATTAGTCACCTTTTTCATGTTTTACCTGAACTTACAGCCAACAGTTATTCTGACTATTTTAACGATGCGTCAAGTGGTGCATAACAATTCAAAATTAATTTCAACGGTGAATAACAGAGACCTAAAAACTTATGGTTATTTTAGGTTTAGACCTGCATCATGCACGGACATTTTAATTTAACTGCCTTCGACAAAATAACTGCGGGACCTGCGTGATTTGATCATAGTGAGCTGACACCGCTGATAAACAATTTTTTTTAAATAACTTAAAGAGTTTATCCTCGCTAGAATTGTAAAAAGGATTAAGTTAGTAGATTATCGTGGCTTATGTAATTACGACAATATTTTTCATAGAAGGAACGATCTCTCGTGGCAGAAGATAGACGCATAACGATAAACATACTCAGGAGCGTATCACCAAGATGAGTAGAAAATTATCTAGTATGTCAAATAATTTTAGTGCCACTTTGCATGATCCGCTCCAAGACGGCATGGCATGACGAACCTATACTGTATTCAAAAGGCCATGCTATTTTACACCTATAAACATAACTTATGACTTTGTATATTTATCAACAAAACATCATGGAAATAAGCTAAGTGAAAGATATTTCAAAAGTAAACTGTATTACTTTTAAAGACTTACTGCAAAGTTTTGCCATGAATGAAGGTAAACTGAAGAACGTGTGCTTTTTCTGCCAGAATGGATATTACTTTTCATCATCTTTTCTCTAAATGCTACCTGAAAATATCTTTTAATTGAAAGAGAACTTTTGCACAATTTAAAAAGAAGAAAGCTTCAATTATGCCCTGTTGACACCCGGACTTATACATGTTTCTTAAACATTTAAAGAAGAGAAGTGAGTCTTTTTAACTTTTAACTCGCAGTGAAGCTTGTCAGAGTACACTTTTCGTGTTTTAGCACGAGTCACGTTTCTACCTGTTAAAGTAAATTGGCGGACTGACTGACTTACCCATCTACGTTTTGTAGACACATTCGCTAGGTACGTCCCTGAAGAAATCTCATTCTGTGGCACTCGACTCGCAAACATTCCAAACAACCGAGATACACGACAGCGAAGAAGGCAACTAAACAATATCAATCGTCTCCGCTCAGTCGTCGAAACAGTTGGATCTGCTGAGAACTTATTCCGTAACACAATCAACATTCTTCAAAAATCACACGACAATTGGATCTTGATTGCCATCAAATATACACAACTTACATTTTTCACTTTTACATCTCTCTAAAAAGGAAAGGAAACTGCCTTTCTAAACTGTTGAGCAACACACAACACTATGCCATCACATACAACGCACAAAGAGCTTTATAATATTAGAAGAGTAATGAATATACCGAAATGACAACGTACACCCGACACTGAATACTGATCCGAGTCAAAACCAAGAACTTGTAATCAGAACTGAGACAGTTAGAGATATCTGTAATTTAAAAGTGATACCATTTGAGAAGAAAGCATCATTTCTGTGCATTAAATATTATACGTACCGAGTTAAATCATCTGATCACCAGGCCGATGATACTCGATCGCCGAGGCCGATTGCGAGCTCGGGAGATAGAGAGGTTTCAGTGTCCGCACACAGCAGAACTACAGCCGAACTAAATAGCGGTAACCTGCCGAGCTTTAGACCTGCCTACACCTTGTCTTTTGCGAGTATAACAACTTGGAAGTAAAACTACACACCTCTTTGGCTGTCGCTCTGTATAGCTGCAGAGACTGGTGAAATGCAAGTCAGACCCAAACCTTCTCTCCCATCCTCCCGCCCAACATGACAATATTTGACAAGAAACCCTGGCAAATAGCACACCAAACATGGGTATCTTATTCGCCTTTCCGACTGCTTGCCATCGCTATCAGTAGCACAAATAACACTTGAGTTACACACTTAGACAGCCATTACACCTTTCCTCACACTTTCATTACTTTTAGATAATGCGCAATCCAAGAAATGTCTTGTCGCGGAATCTAATGGTTTAATTACACGACTCATTGCGATGTTTTTCTTTGTAACAATTCTACATAAAAGACACTAGAGCTGTAGAAAAAGACAAAAACTTTGTTTCCTGTGTTTCAGAAAGACATGATACGTTTTCTAGGTTTTAAACTGATGCGGTAACAAAAAGAAAAAGTCAAAATGAGAAACTTCAAAGTAATACTTCATGTTATTAGCAATCTAATTAAAACAGAGGCAAATCTCACGTGATAGGTTTGGTAAATCTGATCGCCGAGGATTTCAACAACACCTCGGCAGTTCAAATTGAATCTCTAGTTCGGAAAGAGACAATTTCCAAGACGGTAACCGGAGGCCCGATGACACACAAATCATTTCCATTAAATTACTTTTCACTCGGGGTTGGATATTAGAAATGTGACGAGACCGTTCCTCACTTCGCCACCGAGAGGCTGACGGCAACTTCACGACAGAATATTAATCAAACTTTACTTGATATTCCCAGTCTCTTTAAAGTGCGTGTTGTGAGAAGTCATTGGCGAGCCTGATTATTAGCAAAACAACGGGGAGAGTAAGTCAGCACAGGACCGCGATGATACCCAAGACTCACGAACTTAATGTGATTTGGTTCTTCTGGACATGTGTCCATTCTGTGCGTGTTTTACTGAACTACCTCGCGTGGTTAGGGATCATGGTCCCCAGTATTCGAGAATCTAAGTCGCTAATCCATCCTTATTATCACTGAGTCTTTTTCAAAACGCCCATTGTTCACTCTGGCATCTCACTCCCACTTCGGTCAAGCGTTAATAATAAGTAAATGTAAAAGTAAATTATACATGTATTGTGTAATGTAAATTAAAGGTTTAGTCAAATAAACAAGTGCCTTAACAAGTGCGTGCGTGCGTGTGAGTCGTTTGCAGACATATTATAGTGAATACATTTTTACGCTAAACGCACGCAGAGGTGTGAGTATTCCCGAAAATTAGCTTGAAGCTCGACTAAATTGCCTTTTTTGTATAATTTATGCAGTTTACATATGATGCTGCACTGTCTCACAAAATTTGATCACCTTTACTGCGTACTTTTATTTATCGTATGTGATTACTGATGATTGGTTTTGCATTCACTTCCTACAGTGATAATTGCAGTTTAACGCGCCGTGATTTATTCCAAAGGAAGTTTCAACTTGTATCTGAAAACTGTTTTATTGATGTAATGTAACAGTTAACGTTTTGGTCATCCGTTACGTTCGGTATAAACTGTGACAGATATTGGACGCGAAACTGGACAGAAAAGTTACTTGCCTGACATATTCCTACGACAAATTAAGAAAGGACGATATAACACGCGTACTTTGGCACTCTTAGAAATTACTACTGATTACATTTACTTCGAGAAACCGCATTCTTTATACAATAATTATTTTAAAGCAAAATGCTATAAAAAAAAAAGAAATACAAGAAATTAAAAAAAGCAAAACATTCCGAGACAAAAAAGGCATTACCCACCAAATGGTGGTGATTCTCTTGAGATATACAATATTTCTCTGCACATAAAAGTTTGTGTGTCTGCAGACCTCAACCTTAATGAAAGTGGCAAGATATCTTACTTCAGGCCCACAATAAAAGGGCGTGGTGACAACTATATATTTAATACAAGATCTTTCAATGGGTAAACATGAACACGTTAATCTTATGCAGTTTATTACTTGTATACAAGAAGACAAGTAGTCCTACGGGAAAGTTCTTCTCCTCATTGCTGGGACATATGTTCGCTTCCCGTTGCCCTTAAGAGACGGGTTCAAGATACATCTACGTTCTGATCACATCACATCAATGTGCAGCAAACATGAAGACGACGTTACGTCTACTATCACTATGAACGCTGTAGTGTAGTTTGTACGAGACATGGTGGTCAAAAAACTGAGTTAAGCCGATTTTCCCTTGCCCATTTCCTGTGCCTGGCAAGCGACAGTGATAGGATCATCTTCACAACTTTTCTTGATGACTTTCTACTTTTCTTATTAGGCTCCTGTACTCTCACTTGAGATTACTTGCTAATTAATGAAAGCAGTAACCTAAGCCTGCGACTGGAAAGGACAGAACGAGCAACCTGCCCCAGCCAATTCCTTTTCCAATCTCACTGTTAATGAAGAAATTCACAGGCTGATCTGTCTGACATTTCTTCACACTGATCACCATGCAAAGGTCAAAAGTGCTATTTTTCGGCTTATTTAATGTCTACCTTTTTGCTTTTATTATCTTTTGCACACAAGTCGTATCATACACAAAACCAACGTCCAGTTCATAAAAAGGGCATTATGCATATTCACCTAAAGTGAGGAAACTGTTGGAAATGTTACACTTGTCGCCATCGAACCATCATTGCCTGTAATACTGCCTCCTCACTTTATAATGTTTTAAATTTCTTCATTTTTCCTACACAAACAGCCCCTGTCTCCAAGCATAAAACTACATTTACAATGAGATGTAAAACAGATTAATTACAAATACCTCTGAAAGGGTTTCGAATGAAAACTATCACTTTATAAACTAAGAAATATAAAAGTGCTTTATACTGTGTCAATCAAATAGGAAGGGGTGGAGCTCGACGGTTTTAATTTCATTTTTGCACCATCTCGAATTCTACAATTTTGCCAGCAATTAAATATTGAATTTCTCAAAAGCAAATTTAATAAACTATCACATTTAGTCCTGTCACAGATCTATTTATTGTGTTTTATCTTCGACACGACTTGCTTAAAATGCCTACTTTCTTTGAATTCTTCACATTAGACGGTTTGCATGCCCTGGAATTATTTGACATAACAATATATCTTCATCTTTCAACTTAAAATCAACCACAAATTTAATTTTTTGCAAATTAAACTTCAAAAAAGCTAAAAAGATTTTTAAAGCACTGAAAAAGATTTTGACATTTCTTCTTCATTGTTTAACAACACTTTAAGATTATTTATACGATTCGGAATTCTAGGTTTTCTCACAAAAATCATTACGCACTTTTTAGTACAAAATGACTTTTACAGTCTGGAACCATATTAAACTTTGATAAATACAAAACTTTCCGAAACAGCGACAAATGCTGCTTTGCTTAAACAAAACCTTACATTATCTGCACACCTCAATTTGCATTAGAAGTGCGAATCACAAGTTATTCGAAATGCAAGTCACATTCTATGACAATCTTGTGAGAACAAAAGCACCAGCAAAACTTTTAACAGGTTTGTATAGGTGTAAGGACAAAGGGGTAGGCGTTAGGACACTGCCTGCGTGATCTGCATTTAGAATTCAAGCAGACAGAAGAGTTCCCTCGTTCCACAAGGAGGGGACCAACAACCCCTCCCTTTTAGGGCCACTGCCCTAAACAGTGCTCATCACCTGGGCTAGTCGTTTATGAAAATCTGCATAACAAATATTTGAATTTCTTGTTCAAACATGGCAAGATAATACGTTTGCTGGTTCAGTTTTGCATTCGTATGTAAAGTTTGACATGTGGACTCTCGAGCTATTGGACTTGTAGAAAAGGGGCAAATGTTTTCACACTGGTTTATACACATTAAACTAATAAAGATTTACGATTTGTCCGAGCCTCATTACCAAAGTGACCTCTACCTTCACTTGAGGTCAATTTGTCCTCCAAACGCATTACTTTGAAATTACTTTTGAAACTACGAACAAACGTTTCAACGACTTCATGCAAAGCTCTTAACGCATTTTAGTCACCACTCATGGCCATTAAAACCAAATTCCCACAAAATGGCCAGCCGTATTTGTAATTAGTTTCTAATCAGGTAGCATTCTGCTGTCCATACATGAGAATCTTTTTCTTCTTGACAAGTCTTCACCAGGAATGGAAACCACTAAACAACACTTCATTGTAATGGAGTGAAAATAGTAGGTAAACAGATACCCTGGCGCTTCCATTAGGTAGCTTTTGTTGCTAATAAACTGTCTTAAGAGGCTTTTACATATGTCGAAGATGTTACATTAGTGATAGAATGAGCTCGACCATGTTTCCATTTAGGGAGCTGCCCCTATTGACAGTTTTTATTCAGCCTGGGACATTCTCTTGGTCGGGACCACCAAGATTGACATATTCCTAATTCAACTAAGACATCTTAATACCTGCATAATCTCAAATTATTCTTTGGGTATATAGGCCATGTACAGACGTTGGTTTGAAAATTGACCGATTGAGAGGAAGTGTCATGCAACAATTTCCATGGGAAACAGTTTATTAAACAAATTTAATTCATATAATGATGTAACCTAAGTAGTTACGAATCTGATAATATAAACTTTAAACAGTAAACTAAAATTGTTATTCATCCATTCCCACGCCATAAAATCAAGACAATGAAACACAACGTTCCTTTTGAAACCACATCGAGAGTTTCTCACATTATCAAAAATGCACAAATATGTCACTCAATAACTTGCCAGGATATTATTCTGCATGTCGGTTCCAAACTTTGCTAAAATAAGAATGCCGAAAAGGAAAACACTGTAAAACATCTGCGTTATTTTTCTCTCATTCTTTTACAAGAGCGGTGTAATGGATGTTCTTTGAGCAATGACCAATGGATGCACTTGGCTTCAGAAGGACCTTGATGGCGAAGCTCTTATGTAGATCCTTCCACTCTCCCATTGACTGTCCTTTATTCTGCCACTTTCCCTGGACAACTTGTTGGGCACAATCATTAAACGGCGCGAAACTTGATCTTGTAGTCTCATTACGGTGTCTATTTTCCTTCTATAAGGACAGATTGGTCGCGGAGAGCTGTAGAATCCAAGCTGGCCTGTGCGGCTCCAGTTTCAGTGCACCCCATTTTCACAATCTTGTCACTAAATGGCACTTGGAGTGGCTTCATTTGCACAGAATCTGACTAAAAGTTAGCTCGCTCTAACCCTGCCCCTGTCAGTCTATATTGGCCAAAGCTCAGCAATGAAAGCTTTTAAATGGCTTGGTAAAGCTTAGAGAAACTCCAAAAGCTGTTTGAGTTTTTTGTCCACAGCGTTTTCAAGACGGTTCTTAATCGAGCAAGTTTTTCCACTTAAAGCTGAATCCCTTTCCAGCAAGACCCTTTCACCCTCCCTTTTCTTTTTATCTCATAAATTGATCTGAACAAATAAGGCAAGGATCTTTCTTTTCTACCATCTGTCCAGTTTTGTTCTTTACAAAGAGAAAACAAATTTCATTAGTCTATCGCGCATGCGTCGATAGACTTCTTTGATGGGTAACCTAAAACGTCCATGAGCTCAAAAAAAGGACTGGGAAGCAGGTGGGAAAGGTCAGGGTGCATGGCTGTGAACTCTGTTCAAACGTGTTCACTCTTCTTCCAGTGATAGACTCTTTAGCCGCCAGGATAATTCTCGTTGTAAACATCGAATAGACATCGAAACATTTCCTTGTTTACGTGATACATGCCGCGCTCAAATTTTAAAATTCCCTGTTGCACATACTGTTTCCTTGTCTTTGCACGTTTGAAACGTACAATACTCTTTATTTTTTTATTAATCGTCTGTACATTTGCATTAAATGTTTAGCCCACTCTTACATAATGGATTATTAGCAAATATCCAATGTGAATAAAACAACTTTCAAAACAGTCATACAGAAGGAAAAGTCTCACCTTTTACTTTCTTTTGCAAGATTATTATTTTAAATTTTTTACGTCTTACAGTATCGGCTTAACATCGTTGAAGTCGAATAACATTTAATATTTCAAAGAGAACACTGTGTACCCATTTGTCAGCCCTCGGAAGCACCTTCCGACACACATGCACCTTCTCGAGCTAACATCTTACACAATTGCTTACAGCTAAATAATAATATTATGAGATTTGAAACAGAGCAAACTTGACTTTAACCTGACGGGTACACCTGTATAATCTGAGACATTCTCAAGTGGTTGAGAATATCCAGAACTCAGAGTTTATATGTTGCGAACACATAGTTTGATTAATAGGCTTAATACATTTTTTGTTCTTTGGCACTTTCAATGCCCTTTTTTTCTTGCATAAGAGTAATTGTAGCGAGATAAAGATCGCCATTTATTATTATTAAGATCGCCATATATTTCTTGCCGATTACAAATTTTTGGATTTACTCTCTCGGACAAGAATCTGCAAAACGTTGGCTAGAAAATGGTGTGCACATCTAAATGAAATGTAACCGATGACCGTCCCTGATGTAATGTTTAAAGCAAAGATTACAAACAGTGACAATAAACTGTTACAAGTAGTTACAGCTCGGTTTACATACTCAGGCGATGCTAGAGAGAGAATGGCAGGAAGGAAAAACGTATAAAATTCCTTCACAGATGTAAGGACACTTATGTAAGATGTCCACCAGACTGCCATTTACATTTCAAAATGACGCGCACGATATTGTACAGTGTCTGTTGAAGAAATCGAGAATTACTAATTATTGCGAGTACAATTCCTATACAGGTTACATTATGCTAAGAAATGTTCCTTGCGCGCAAGCATCTATGCAGAAGAAGTATTAGAAGGGGCAACAAACTACAATTGGGGAAATTTGCTATATCTTGTTTTTCAACATTAGTCATTTCTTAGTCATCAAAAAATAAAACTTAGCTACCGTATCTTCTATCACATACTTTTAACACCACAGAATAAAAAGATCATCATTTAAAACTTGCTGGTCACTAACAATTAAATAACCGTGTAATCCATCTAATACGTTTGGCTAACAATGATAATACAGTGAGTGGTCCTTGCAGATCGTGTTGCAATTCAATGAAGAGATATGATTATTGTCCTGCAGGACGAAATTCATGTATTGCATCATAGACCATCTTTTGACCTGTGAAAAATGATCAGGTAGGCTAGGAAGGGGCAAGCTATGATTTCATGACACAGATGCAATTCAATTATTCACATACAATACCATTTTGATGCCACTTTCACTTTTAACAAATATTTTACATGGAATCTCACAACATGAAAATTCGACATGTTGTAAAATTTTATGACGTCAACTACGTTACCGAAACTTCGATGACTAAAGGCCGTCGAGACATTTTGTCAAGGTTAACTCAAGGACAAGTATGCACATATTTCTTTCTAATTATCACGGAATTACATTGTTGTATCTTCGAGGCACTGCCCGGCACATCGAACTGCCAAGTTGAGTCATACAAATTAAATAATAACTTATAATTGATGACAGCGAGCCTGGCCATCATCAATCAGTGTCCACTGCTGACAGTGATTTAATAAAATTATCATCCCAAATATCCATATTGTCCAAAATATCCCATACAAACTTCAGGAACCGTCAAAAGTCACTTTCAATTACCACTTATTGGTAACTCAAACTAGAATTTTGATACGTCTGCAAAAATCTTTCTCTCTGTCATAAATGAAACTATTTTTTTTAAATTTAGAATCCAGAATAGAGCCAAATTATTTAGGTTTTACAAGCTGGAACAAAATGCAAGTTTCATATTTCTGGAATTCACAAGGGTGTGTGACTTAAGGGGCGTCTAAAGAGTGCATAACAAAATCTATTTTCCGTTTACATCAAAATTTATTTTTTGGGGTTGGGGTACTCATTTCATCATCTAAAACTAAAAGTGATTACATTGTACTTATTAATGCTTGTTTCTAAATGTGGTGCCAACTTGTGGCAGCCATGTCTACTAACAAAACATGCAGCAATGTTGATGAAAATGTTTCTCTAAATATTTTAACGCTAATCAAATGCAAAAACACTTTTAAAACTTTTTATTGGTTGTGTACGTCTACAGAAGAAATGGCACAAGAATTTTACCACTTGAGGGAAAATTCAAATCACATTAAGCAAAGCCCCTAGAAAAGATTACAAAAAGTTCCTCTCCCTATTTTGTAGCCTAATGCTCCGCATTTCCATTCCCATCAAATTGTCATCTAATCTTGATGTAAATAAATGATGAAAATATCTCATATTTACTAAATAATCTTAACATATTTGTCAGATTAACTAATCAATGCCATCAATGGTTCAGTTTTCAGAAGCTAAACGATAAGCCAGGGTCAACAACCACGGCGAGTCTGAAAACCTGCGCAAAATTACGTTATAAAGTGAGTGTATTTTTACGTGGCCAAAAGTACTGCAGAAAATTACGACAATAATGAATGTAGTTACAAAGCAACAGTTGTTTTCGAAGTTTCGTCTCGTAAAAAAAGATATCGTCGATTTCAATATATTATCATCATTCCATTATAATTTTCAAGGACTGTTAACAACACAATATGAATGACTATAGTGCAACCAACAAATTAGATGTCTACAATAAACTCGACCATTAATGTGTCAGTTTCAACATATTTACAGAGACCTATACATAGAATCAAGAGTTCTAATCAAACTCCAGGCTCTCAATAAATTTTTGCTTGGAGGTTTTTCAATTAATGAAGGAACACGGAAGGGGAAGGTTGATCACTATATTATATGGACAGGTTGATAGTACACCTGTATACTGGCATGGCGGCATTGTGTGATCTCTTTGTGATCATAAACATCAGGATCTTAATTACTTGACTGCTAGCCTCTAAAGTTTCCAATTCGCATGGCCCTCTGATAATATGACCCGCGGCAATAGGGACTACTGCTTTATTCAACAAATTTCGTGTCCTTTCTATTTTCATCCTGTTGTAGACCGAACGATATTTCAAAATTTTAATTTCTTAAATTTCTTTGAGTCGCGTATTGATGTACATAGCATCATATAAAAAACATCTAAACAATTTGTAGTGCATGATTCTTCCTTTCTAGTGTTTTTATTTTATTCTTTTTAAATAACAAATTATTTATATACATGTGACCTTTCAAGATTGTTTTGAAAGTATTTTTTGCAACTTTTTTGCAACTTCAAATCAAAATAAGTCCATTTGGACCTCAGCTCACTTGGTATTATTTCAAGTTAAACTGAACACTAAAAACTGAACAAAAATGGGTGGAGAATTCAAAAATTAGTAAAATCTGGAAATTACAGAATGTAAAAATTAGATGTATGTACGAAGGTGTATTACATAACGGGGTTCTTTTTTTCTATGAACATTTTTTGCCCTGGTGAAAGGTACAAAATACAAATATGGCTGCCAAATTAAATATACAGATATATGATTCATAACATAATTTTGTTGGGCTTCTGGAGGCAACGTAGGTACAAGTGTGATGCGCGCTGTTCCCTGATGACAGTCGCCGCCACAAATATGTTTATGTATGTTAAATATCAAGTGTCCATATTGAACTACACGGGAAAAGCGCAAACAGACAGGGACGACGGAATATAATAACGGACAACTTCATAAAGACGGACAAATCCTGACTATGCAATCCTTTTTCCAACCGTGCTGAAAAATATTGAAATAAATTAAAACAATTTTTTTAAAGTTTTGACTTTTCTTCGTTAAGTAGTTTTATTAAAATAAAAGTATTTATTGTCATGATGCACAAAGGTTTTTCTGTAAGGAAAAAACTGTTTTTCTCTGCGCTCAATTCATCTAGGGAAATGGATATTCGTAAAATTTTACAGTTTTAGTTGAATTTCACTCTACAAATAAGTTTTACGGTTAACATTACATTTCAGACTTCAAGGGAAGAGGGTGGTTAGGGCTGAAAAGCAAGCTAGTGTACATAAGAAGGTGGCACAATTGTCACTCTTTTGAAAGATGAGGATCATCACTTTGAAATATAAACAAAGGCTGGGGTCTCGGAGAAAATGAAAACGGAAGAGAATGAGCTTTGGGGCCATTCGTGAGAAGTTCTCATTGGGTTTTATTAAATATTTATAAGTAAGGGAGAAGAAGAGAGATTTTGAAACTTTACTTGATGATTAGAACCCAAGTTAAGAGATGTAACTGGGTCTAGACAGCCTTCATGTGGAATAAATCGTATTGATAGTCGCTGAAATAGGATGATACTTGGCATAAGCAGAAGTCGTAATTTTGACGGGCTAGGGACATTGAATTTGAAATTCATAGGGATTTGAGGGTGTAAACTGACCGCTTTGATACTCCCATATTTGCGCAAAAATCTATGCCATGACAAATGGGCTTTTATAGGAAGAAAACAAAGCGGCAAGAAAACTGGCAATCAAGTGGAAACGATACAACTGCCTTTGAGCTAAATTCAATTTGTAGCTACTTTGTGCTGGGCCTAAATTCCTAAAGATACCGACCTAATCCCCGTGTTTCTAGCCCGGTTTGATGTCATATCATCTACAAATCTCGACTAAGGGAGCTATGAAAGTTATACGCCAATGACTTGAAAACACTGCCTTTCAAGTGCTGTGGAATTGCTTGGATAAAGGTAGTAAGGCCTACGCCAAGGCATCTGCGCCAGCATGCAGGCAACGACGAGGCTACGACGGCAATCGTATCTACCTTCAAACCTGACTCGCCTGACCTGGCTTTTGTATCCGCTACTGTTTATATGCCTCTGTATGAAGCAGAATGGTGAAATCCGACTCGAGCTTAAAGGCCCTAATTTGGCATGTAAACTCGCTATAAGTTAACCAAATGTGAGGATTTTGCCTCTCATCCCTGGCAATCATATTTGACAAAAACATTGCCAGCTTCTGTCACAGCATAAGATAATTTAGTAATCCTGTACTATAACTACATGTATCACTGTGCCCATATCAATGCCGTAATACTAGTCTCCGCATACAATCCTATTAGGACTTTTTCCAGCAAATTTCATTTAATGAGATCACACTTTCCTAGCACATTTTCCCAGCCCCTACTGTCACAAGTGACAACACTGTAACCGTAGAGACTATTTACAGGTTCCACTTTCAAACGACTAATAGTAAATTTATGTTCCGTATATACGTAAATGGAAACTGAATTTTGCTATCAGTTGATTGTTACGCAGAGAAAGAAAATACAGAAAGAAATTTAAAATTATTTTGTGCTTTACTGAACTGTTTTTGTGTGACCAATTTGGAAATTTGCATGAGATAGTAACCATCTAACAAGCAACAAAAATACATCCTTACCGACACACATGAGTGTACAAAAGTCAGCCGCACACACACTCGCACGTACACACACACTGTATTTTCTACTGCGAAAAGAATAATGGAAGGTTCTATTGGGATCGAACAATTATCATTATTCAAATCATTCTTCACCAATTTTTTCCACAAAGTGATACGAGGTTTACCTCTCTTCTTGAATGTCTCTACTACAGGATAGGCATAAGATTGCTTGACCCACCGAAGGCTTCCTAAGTGAGTCCACTTTTCTGTACTTGAGCTTTACAAATGATCAGATCAAGTTTCCCTAATTGATGGATCTTCCATTTACGGATTTGTCCATTAAAATGCTCGATGAAAGAAGTGGTTTTCCACGTTCAAGTTTCGTCATAGGGTCTCTTAAAAATCAACAAAACATACCACATACATTCTGTTTTCAGAATGGGCAGACAATGCTTTGGAACTACTCTCTTATATCAATATTTATAATTAAAAATATTTGTGAAGGTTATGATCTTCAAGTAACCTTAATTTATTTTGTTGCAATAGCCAAATTATGTGCCAGTGCTGCTAATGTGGACGCATCGAGAGTGACAAGGAGTTCGACCTGCTCCTGTACAGAGCTGACATCTAATGTTCAACTTGAGGCGAACATGTACACGTTATTCCACTGTATTTTATCTGTTGGTAAATTTATTTAAGGTAGTTCATTTGTTGCACATGATTTAATAAAACTTAATTGTCTATCTCGTGCGAGCAAGAGTACAAAATGACATGATAAAGTATTGTTCAAGTTTGCCTTGGAAATTGTCGTTTGGATCACGCCCGTGTACACGACCTTTCCACATGTATTGAAATGCCGAACTCAATTTCCTTAACGACAAAAATTATAATCGCGATGTACAAGTTGACCTTCACTTCTTATAGGCAGGCAACAAACCTTTCCGGCTACTGTTTTAAAACAATATAAAGGATATCTCTTTTTATGGAAAAGCAGCAAAGCTTTGCATGATATTAAATTGCAAACTTATAAAAGAGTGTTTTGGTAGGGCTCAGGCGACTAACAATTTTACTGGTCGACTAGTCGGATGCATTAACCCCTTCATTACTGAGGTTCTGGCCGTTTTAGTGTTATTTGAAAGTGGCTGTTTGGGTACTGTTATTTAAGAAATGATTAAAAATTCACTAATAGTTATATAGTTTTTATTTGAATATTAGACTAACCCACAAATAAACGTCTTCAAATACAACACCTAACATTGCCCTTATTCATGTTACTATTTGAATTAACGGCCAATTTATTGGAAATTTTTTGCCAAATTTCAGGTTAAAAAACTGGAAATAAAATTTTATTGCTGCCATGAACATGCCTAATACTACTTAACTGGGCAGTTTGATGTGGTTTACTTTTCACACGTGTCCTTGAAAGAATGCATCTTACTTGATCCAAACAGAGTTCATAGTTCGCTTCACAATGGACAATAAATGAGACCCCCACCCTTTGATGAAAAGTGTAATTTCATAACAGACATAAAAAACATTTTCTCTAGTGCGATCTACATGTGTTGGGGCAGCCCAATATGTTGCCATGTGTAGCACATGTGGCTGTGAGTTACCCTATTTTTGTTCTGTAACAAAATGTAAAATAGGTCATATGCAAATTAGTCATGTGTCTGATGATGATACAATGTTTTTCTAGGGTCTCCCAGCGGGTCCTCCAGTAAGGAAGGGGTTAATAGTAGACTGATCTACTCAACACATCTTGCACAAGATATTGTAATTTGTTGAGTGTAAAGCAGTTTGAATCATTTTGTAACGAAAGAAACCTTTTTCATAAACAGGCAAACTGGTGGTTCAGTATTGGTCAGAAGACATTTATTGGGGATGGCCATCTTTGATTTTGTACATGTCAAATTTTTGACACTAGTTCAGTTGAGTGCATTGAGACAA
>JBCAUI010024343.1:0-21632 GCA_038406195.1 Haplosyllis anthogorgicola | reverse complement strand
AATATTACTCTTCAAAGTTTGGATGCATTAATTTTATGGGTGATATTTGTGGATTTAAATTGTAAGTTATTCCCCCAAAGCAGATGCTGGCATGCCATAACCGTGCGAAGCACGGGTTCCACCTAGTTATACTAATAATTGTATAAAATTTAGGCTAACTTGCCTAAATGAATGAATCAATTTCGAAAAACCTTTAACATATTTCGGTCATGCTGTACATTTTATATACTTCCCCTGACATTGACTATCCGAGGAGGAATGCATGCATTTCAAATAAACGTCCATGAAATCAATCGGGTTATGGTGATCTCTCTCTGTATCTTTTCAAAGAAGTTAATCTCGAACAAGATGGTTCCGTGAACGATTGGATAGTAAGTAGACTACTGTACAACTGCTGTACATTCATTTAATCTCCGGAATCAGAAACGTTACCACAAGTTACCACAAGTTGTGGCACATTGTTTACTGTAATGGTTGTTTCAAATTCAGGTCTCCTATTAATTGTCAGGACCTTTGCTCCAACAACGACTGTCCTGAACTAGGCACTCTGATAAGGGGAATCAAATCGTGCGTCAGATTAGCGTTGATACAAGCAGGCAATTACAAATATAATCGAAGAGAAGCGAACAGACTGGCAAATTGCCCACACATGGAAATACATTTACATTGCCTATTTCCCCTTACGTAACATTCACATGATGTAAAGTTTTGTCACCGTCGAATTGAGATTAGTTAATGGTAATTACACTTAACATCGTATATTAATGAAGAAAAACTTTACCCAACGTTAATAATATAAATGTGCTGCAAAATAAAATCTTCTCTTGCTCAAAGCGCTATTGACGATAAATTTGGGATTTTCATAGACGGAAATATCTTGCATTCAGACGATATATTTTTGAAAACCTTCACTTCCTTTATTGCATTTCATGTGTACATTAGGTAATAAATGAAGGATTTATGCGTGGTAACAAATACCTTCTAAAACCTCACAATACAGATAAAAGGAGCTTACGAAACATGTGCCAGAAGCTTTATATTTCACAAAAAGGTGACGGATTTGAAGTCATTACTCACAAAAAGGAAGCATTACTGGTTGCAGATAATGATAGGACTGAATTACAATTGTATACATCAATATATTCCATTGGCATACAGCAATGCCACCCATTAATTTGGATAGGATGTTCTCTAACAATGTATCTATCAAATATTCATAAGATCCATTGTACGCTCTATTTGTATACCCATGGTATAACAAAAGGTGAATTATCAGCAGTGAGGCCAATTATGCATAATTTGCTGAATGTCATTTGGATTCCCATCAAGTACTAAATAAGGAGCAATTTTTTACCCTCATTAGCTTTCATCTTGGAAATTACTTTAGATATATCAGTACTGATTTCACACAAACACCGACTAATTAGAGAGTTAATTAATTTGAACTTTGATTTCTTTTCTTCAAAGTGTGCGACAGACAGATAATTAGTGTTTTCAGATGTGTTAGGCTTGTTGTCTCATTGTTATCTCACCTCTCTCGTATCATTTTGTTTCTGTCAGAGATAATTACTTAATTATATTGTCGCAATGCTCAGACAGCCAAAGAATCAACCAAAATCTACACCGAAGAAAGAAATTCCCACAGAATTTGATTTTTGCACTGATAAAATTGTCATCAGATGTTGACTAACTCAAGTTACCGTAGCCCTGTTCACAGTGCGACTTGGTGTTGACAGAAACTTTTCTGTTGTAACTCTATAGTTAAATAAAAGAAATCAAGTATTTGATTCCCTTTAGAAAATTATCAGCCGTTAATGACACTTGCCTACAGACGAAGAAGTTATCCGAGCTTTAACCATAGATTGTACTCCAAAAACCATAAACAAGAACTGGAAAGTAGAGATAATATCCCAGAGAAATGTCGTCATGAAGTTTCTACTCCTGTGTGTAATCGTTCCAAACATTGTTGTCTGTATCAATAAATAAACACTATCCTCAAATAATTTTGACTGAGGTTGAAGGACTTGGTTGTGTGTTGCTATCCTCCTTATCTGAAACCCAGAATGTAATTCCCTGTTGACTTTCTGCACCGCACTTGACTGTAATCTGTCCGACTCTGATCTGACTACTAACAGCAGTGATACGGTGCTCTGCTGCTTTATCACGAAACCGAATGGCAAATGGTACAAGCTGGAAGGCATAGAGTTTAAAGCTGCACTCTGAGCTTGACAATCTGTTTACTGAGTGAGAGGCATACAGCGACTGGAACAGCTTCGTCTAAAAAGTTAGCTAGAAGATAGCAGAAATTTCAGTTTTAGAAATATTTGCAATACAGCTGGCAAATTGTAAAGAGTTTTATGCCCCCAGTTTTAAGCACTTGCTGAAATGGACCATGTTCGTGGGTGAATAGCTTTTTGCCATGAGATTGCGCCATTGTGGGTAGATGTACGCACCGTATATTTGGAAGCATGTGTCAAGAACACTTTAACCTCTCATCTACTTCTGTCCGTGCAATGTGCGAGTGTGACACAGGGGTCAGGCTGTGGCTTCCGCTTGATTCCCTTCAAGGCCCAAATGCCCAAATGTTAAATGTTATACTTCTAAACTTGGCATGGCGTGTACGTCTGTTCGATACCCATCCCAAATAACGTTATGTACTGAGGACAATTGCAGGTTGAGTCAGTGGTTTTAACCACACTTTGCTGTCAAGGTGTGTAAAAATTCTACTAATTTCTTATCCCACAGTATTAGAAAGAAGGCACCTTTTTAATCATTACTCTGTTTAGAAATTGTGCTGTGCAGTCGCTTGCTTAAAACCAAACAGTTGAAATATGTAACAATGCACGGCATCTCAAACTCCAACCAATCTGCTGAAGTTTTAGAACAATAGAATTTCAAGCTGTGCAAGCCTACCAAAACACAGCGTGAAATTATATTGTCCAGGACTGTGAGGCTTTGAACCATTCACTACAATTTGTATCTCAAATTGATTTCAAATGTGATGAAAGCGGAGCGCGGCAGTCAATGTTTGGTTGTTAAATAATGGAAAGATCCTTGCTCCATAAACTGGTAATTTTCGCCTTAGAGTTGGGTGATTACTCTCCTGAGACGTTGTGCAGACAGCAGCGGAATAATAAGTGAGTGCGGGTTTAATAACAGGGGAGTTGTGATGTTGATAACTTCCAACCGATCTTACCTTTAAAAGATTAAGAGTTCCATCTCCGTACCAGTTATATGTTACTGGGGAAGAGAAGTCCTTTTTGGGAACATTAGGTTTGGCACGCACAAAGCGATATCTTATCTGTTGTTTATTTACTTCATTGGCGGATCTAGGGGGGGCGCCGCCGGCGCGCGCCCGCCCCAACAGCCCAAATTTTCTTCGTTTTCATGCACTTCTCGCTAAATTTTGGTCGAAAATAGGGGTCGGCGCCTCCCCCAACGGGCCGGGCGCCCCCCCCCCCAACGGGAAATCCTGGATCCGCCCCTGTACTTGAATAGACTTTTCCGAAAGTATGAGTTTTTAGCTTCTTGACTTTGATATTCAATCTTGCCATTAACTTTATGTCATTTTTATTTCTTAAGTCTACGCTTCTGGTTGGTGTTCTATTTAGTTGCAAAATACAACCGTGAAAGACAACAGCATTGTATAGTCCACATAAAAACACTTACAATGGATTTTAACCTGTTTCCCCTCAAACGGATTCATTAAATGTTGCCATGTAAGCACCAAATAAATATTGTCTATCATTGCTAGTTTGGCAAACCGATTATAGCTTTTGAATGCAAACAATTCATACACAGGAATACTTCGCTTTCCCTGAAGAATAGGAAACGTTGATGTTATCTACGAGTTGCTTAGACGTCAGTCGCCATTGCCATTGGGTCAGTGCCAGACATTTGAAACTCTTAGCTTTAATATAGCAAGGTTCTAGTATGAAATTTTAATGAAATGAAGCTTATTTTAATGAATCCGTGGGTGCACATTGCGATGTTATAGTCTGTTTGTAGAGCTTAAATTACCTGTAATGATCTCCATGTAATTACACTGTGCAACCGTATATTACGAGTCTAACGATTTTTCTTTTGCACTGGTGGCTGAGGCCGAGAAAAGCTGCTGCTATCTTCAATAGCGCTTCAATTACGTATCTGAAGAGCTACTGCCCTCTTCGCTACTTTAAATTGGGGTAAAGTTGCCAGCTGTTGACTGTTTATATAATGTCGTAATCCGAACGTCTTATTTTTAGAACAAGCTTTACAAAAATATTTCACAATTATAAATTAGTCAAAATTTTAACTTTGACCGTGGTCACCTATACTATTTATTAGAATTAGATACTTAGAATCCTAGTACGGGAAAGGGATGAAGGTACAGGCGGTGCAGGGAATACAGTTTGGTGAGGGAAATGGTAAGATTGACTCACAAGATTATGGTAGGTTATCTCGATAGTTCTGTGCCCATGAAAACATATTCTACTTAAACCGATATGTTAATATGTTGACAGACTAATGATCCTGGTAGAAACGGACGGATATGACTTTATTAGCAGGCGTCATCATTTGTATTGATAGAACAATTACATGAAATTATCTATTATTATACTGATATGATCTGTAAACGACAAAAGTGTAATCAATTATTCAACAGTTTCTTCGGTCCATTACTATACCTAAAATGGCACAACTGTCCTAATGTTCTGCCAGTAAAAGGATATTATCTCTAATATCTTATAATATTGTCAAAAATACGCAGTAATTGCTGGCAAGGCTTCTTCTCTATAGATTTTCATATTAATTATAATACATGTATGCAGTTGTAAAATTGTTTTCAGCTTTCAGTATTATTACCAAAACGGCTTTTCATTTGCAATGCAAAATTAACAATTTTAATAATAAATTAATAACTTTCATTATAAAAGAGACCTTTCAAATTTATCACATTTGGCAGGTAAAGTCAATTTCAAATACATGCATTGCACAAAATTCTCTTGTGCGCCTTTCAGAATAGCGACACTGAAACTGTTTTAACATCAATATATTCATAAAAGAACTTTGTAAGGCTCACAATGCTTTGAATAATGGAATAAAAAGAGTGGCTGAGGTACGACAGCTGTGCTCTTGTAATTTGTTTGTTATAAACAAATGTACAGAGATCAAATGTGTGACCAATAAATTAATGTACACCAAGTATATTACCTTTGCCGGAAGTGCGGAGTCATTTAACATGGTATACATAACATAACTGTGCGCATTTGGTAGATATAGGCGAATATTCTCGTTTGGACGTAAATAACGACACAACTATCTTATTTGTCATGTAGTCGTCAAAGAAAATGTTGGAATGTTAGAGAGAAAGTGAAACTGGTACTCTTTTCGGATTCTGCTACTGGTGGGGTTTTTTTTTCAAATTGAGATGAACTCGACTGTGAAATATATGTTTCTTTACATTCATTGTTGTAATTTAAATACCCAAACTTACGCGATGCTTGGTAATGACTTTAGCTAGTGTTTTTATGAAACAAATTTGGTCTAAAACACACACTCAAACACGCAGGCGCACTCATGCACAGTAGATTCAGCAAATGAATCATGAATGGTGAATCATATCATTTCGTAGATGAAGTGTGTTAATGAAATGATCATTACAGTAAATTAGAAGGACGTCTTTTCCAAATAGTTGCTATCTCGCATTGTATCAGGTAAACTGGTTTCTGCTTCATGGCCATAAATTCTCAGCACTTGAATTTGTAATGATCTTTTACAAATGAACCTTGACGTTTGTCATTTCCGGTCCTTGTTGTGCCATACGTCATTATTCGTGAGAATAACATTTTGATAAATACTTATTTTGAGTGTTAAGGTACAAATTACAATTACACAAAAAGGCTGCACGGCTCAAATGAAAGAACACGGGAAATAGAAATAGCTTCTTCGTGATGAATGCGAATTCACGCTGTGTTATTGTGAGAGTGAAAGCGTAAAATACTGAATTGTCACTCTGTTTCTACTTAGAAATGTTTTTTAAAGAAGTTTTTGTTGGACCAGGGTCCATTTGTGGGGCCGCTGATTACTCCTGTTTTAGACTTTGTGTGACCTTTTAAAGCCAGGGTGGATCTCTCGCCTGCATTCTTTCCTGCTTGCGTGCGGTGATCCCAAAGGTCACATCTGGTGCTACACCTACTTTTCCACCAATAGGGGTGTACACTTTAGAAATGTTAATCATTAATGATTACATCTTGCGGTGTGCTAAAGCTGTGACACCGTACACAGTGGAAAATTGTTTAACGCCAAAGACGTTTTAGCACCTTTGTAATATTCTTAATTTATCTCTCTATGTTGTGACAGCTTGGAGAAGCAGCAATTTTGCATCACTTAAGTACACATGATGAATATTTTAGATTACGAAGCTATACTGAATGTTGCTTTTATTGCCCAGAAGGTCAATGTATCATCTGCAATAGCTGCGAGATACAATCTTATTAGATTATGGGTTCAATCAAGCAGATTGCCTACTTAAGAGATTGAGCAATAAAGACGTGCATCACATGGCGCAACTCAGTTCAGATGTTGTGAGAGGAGTACAAATATAGTCTACGATTGAATTGAGTTGCCCATAAACCAGGTTCCATTCTGCCAGTAGCACAATAGACTGTAAATCAGAACGAAGGAAGAGATCGTAAATCACACACGTTGTTAAAAGAGGTGCTGACTGTTACGACGAGGATGTGAAGTTTAATGGACTAAATGTGACTGTTGCGTTCAGACATCACTTAGCACTGTTCGTATTGAGGTGAACTCGTCTAAATTGTAACATAAAATTGACTCCCTAAAGTAGCGTATATGGATTTCTAGAGGTGAAAACAGTGTTTTGTGGTTCACGGAAGTCATTCATTTAGTTGATAAGTGATGTAAATTAAAATTTTAATTGCATCCGTTTAGAAAAAACCGATCATCCAGGCTAAGCTCTACGGAAGTCCTCAGTGATCACCGACTGGTGTTGGTAAAGTAAGTACTGATGAGCTAGATGTTTCCATAACCAATAAGTATACCTTACCTACAACCGTAACTGATGAAGAGCCATCTGCGGGAGCGAGCATTCCGATTAAAACAATGAAATTTGTAACTGATCCGTACATATCCATTGTGCAATAAAAATAGATCTAAATATCCTGGTTTAATCCGTGAAATTAATCTGTTGTATTTTTTTGTATCCAGAACTAGGGATTAGGTTCGCTCATTGCATGTCAACAGCTTAGAAGGTAATATCTCCCCTGATCTGACTTCACCATATACAATGACACTGCTCCTTGTGGTCCTAGAATCAAATGCCTGGCTGGACCTGAAGCCATAAAGCTGCTCCCAGCTAATATCAGATCTTTTGGAAGTCCAGAAGCAGCTTTTGTGCAGCTTTTTACCTTGTTAAGTTTAAATAGAAGATGGCTAGACAATTAGTTGTATTGCGGAAAACAAATAATAAGTAGATGAATATTTAACACAACACAGTGATTTGGCAGTAAGATACTTAATTGCTTGATGTCAGTTGATGACCACAAGAACACCGCGTTCATGGTCAAATTTAGATGCAACACGAATCTTGGTAAAAGAGAACTGTCACGCAAAAGGATAAAGTTATGTTTCGTAGGCTATTCTGAAGCATACCGGAATGAAGCGGTTATGCTTTTGACCACAGAAAACTTCCTTTTCCTTTGCATGGTTCAACAAGGTTACGCTGCAGTTAGTCCATTGTTGCACAACCATCACAGACGCTACCGCCGTATTTCCTCTAATTACGACACCGGTGCCAATTTTTGAGCGGGTGCTGCAAGTAAAAATGTCATAGCAGCACGTTCTGTTGGTGGTAGCATACAGTTTTGTTTCCTTGTATACCAATATACATGTGTTTCCTTGTGTATCAAATATTAGCTTCATTTATTAAAGACCTGACATTGAAAATGTCTTACCATTAATAAATAAACTATTGAAAACTGATTTAAGTCCACCAATGGCATTTTTACTCTAAATTATTCAACTTACTTTTTCTCCAAAAAAAGTAGATGCAAAATTACGGAGGGTGTTGATATTGGAGAGAATACGATATTTACAGTTGATAGATGTTTACAAATGTTTACATACTCCATAGAGTACGTACAGAAGCATGGCATTAATTATATACCTTTTGATTAATTTGATATTACTATCCAATAGGAAACAGTTATATCAGCTTCCCCTTTTAATGGAACAACAGAGACACTGTGGCTCTGTTAAAATCCTTTAATTACCTTTGTTTGGTTGGTGCACTCATATGATCTAAGATTCTTGATCTCAATGTCAGAAGCAAAGTGTCTACCTGGAGGCCAAACGTCAACAGTCACCTCTGCTTAAAGTTCCCCTTTGTACCTTTTCATGCTAGATTTACTCACATGTGGGCTAAACATGTCAAACTCACTACATCTGTCCACGCACAAACGTATGCAGCTACAAGGGCGCTTTTATTCTATTATTCAGCTGGTAGAAACAGTGATTCCAATTCCATGAGGATGTAACGATGCTAATAGCACACGAAGAGGCAGAGAAAGTAAAAGTGACCTATCACTTTTTATTTTTCTGGGAAGGAAAGAAAAGGTCGGCACTGGGAAACCTTTTCAATGACGGACCCAGAGTAAATGTTCACCAATCAAATAAGATGGAGAAATATATTGGTGTATTCACTTAGATTTCCTTTCTGTGATCACACTGTTTGCCCTGTGTAAACCAGACTATTAAGTTTGTCCGTAAATATTTGCAGTAAGAAAGCTGTTCATAATTGTATAGTCGTTTCTCATTGATTTTTCTTTTACCATTTATAGTCAATGTAAATTGCCATTAGACAGGAATAAAGTAGCTGATTTGTTCCATTTATGAATAACACTATCACCATCTTCAATTTCCCTGCGCCAATTACCTAAAATACATGGACTTTTTGTGCCAGAAATAGACTGGATTTATTTTAAACGCGTTGAAATAAAAACTAAAACAGGATCACAATGAAATTTCCACCCATGCCATAAAATGGAAGACAATTTCCATTGGTTAAGAGTAGTCTACTTAAATATTATGTTTCTTGTGTACGACTGGTTTAGTACGCTTGCTGTAATCAGAGAGCATTGTATGCTGTAAAACAATCCAATTGTAAAATGTGAAATTAGTATATTCAGAAAACTTGCAGGATACAGTAAGTCAGAATAAATTCTAACTAATGTATATTGATGAACATCTTTAATCGTCACATCGACCAGCGTGGAATATTAAGCGGTCACAAGAGCTCTCTTAGATCTCCCCTTATGTTCAAACAGATTCACTTAAGAATTTCCACATTCAAGGCCTTTGGAAGCAAGATTTTTACACAATAAGAAACCTACGGTCGTAAATGCTGATCAATTTGGTCTAAATGTTTCAGATTTGTCCCCAAAGCTTACGACGAACTTACGGAATGCATTTTAAATGCGTCTTTTTGTCAGCTCATATTGACGGCATTGTACAAATGGATAGCTCACATGTGCTCGGAATTTGTAAGCAGGAAGGATGCCTCAGATGTCTTGCAATAGCTGAGTTGGTGTAGGTCGTGATTCCGTCCAGAACTGACAAGATGACTTCGTCTTCTATCCATTGAAGGCAGATAAAATGGACCGACTGTAGAGTTTTCTTAATTCGTATTCTGTGTAGATCTAATTTGTTTAATCTGTGTATTTAGATGGCATTCTAGTAATGATACTTGGAATTCATGACGTTCAAACGGTGTAATATTGGTAGTGGTGAAAATGCTTCAGTCCTTGTATGCATTGGTTCTAAAGTTAGTAAATGTCCGTCTTACATAGGCACACAAATTAACAGAGTACAAATAAAGAAAAACCTATTGTTTTGAGCAAAATACCCAGCCATTTAGATTGTTGTCTGAAGATGGAGACAAGCGTCGATCATAAATCTATACCAAAGACACTGTCATACAACTACACAAGGAAAATCATGCCAGAGGTATATTATTAAAATAATTTTCTTACAAATGCAGTAGTACGCACACTGGAATCAGAAGTGCCAATAAAGCTTATTATTTGCTGAACATAAGTCATTGTAAATGGTCGGGTTTAGTACGTGTCGCATCCACTTGACGCACATTTGTTTCACGGTTTTCATCCACTGTTGACAGAAGGAAGGTAATCTCTGTTTTAAGTCCAAGATTCTTCGCCAGAGATAAGCCTAATGTCCAATTAGGATCACATACAAGCGATCAGCAAATACATTATGGTGTTTATTAGTGATCGTAACTGCAGTTAGAGTAACAAGTTAACTAGTTATTTCTTTAATTTTCTAACTAACTAGTTATGAAACTTAATAACTAACTAAATCCAGTTAGTTGTAAACTTATCAGTTGTTTGAAGTTTCATGCTTTTGAAGCACAATATGCTTAATTTCTCGACTGTCTTTTGAATGTTATGTAAATAAAGATGTTTTATTATGATAAGCTCATTAGCATGTGGTTGCTTGTATAACCATTAATTAAATTGTTGTGTAATTGATACATGGTTTTAATATATATGTTGATACAGTGCTTAGTGTCTTAGGGTAATAAAATAATAATTTAGTCTGTAGTCTGACATGAAATACCATAAAAATAACTGTTGCAACTAGTTAGTTAACTGTGAAACTTGCAACTAACTAGTTAACTGTGAAAACTGACAGTTACGAACACTAAAAAAACTATTCAATACTGATGATAAACCGATGATCTGAGCTTTGAAATGTGCACTTAACACTTTCGTCTTCTCAGGGACAATCGATTTTGCCATCACACATAAGTGTGTGAATCTTGAGTTTTAAATTCGCATGGAACTAAATTCTAATCTCAATGTACTTGGGTCCCGCTAGAAGAGGATGGACACTATCTTTAAACATTGATTTCAATTCATAATTTTTATGCGTTAACTTTTGATGAAGTTGAAGAATCAAAATGTGCTCTCCCAAAATGTGGGAGAGAATAATTAATCCCTTTCAAAAATAGTCTCAAAAGACTGGGCAAAGATGTTGGCACTTCTGGTGAAGCTCAAAATGCTATAAACATTGTCTCACAGACGACAGACAGTACTCACCCTGAAGATGAATGGCGCAGTCTTGGAGACTTATCGTCTGATGTCACTGATATTGCGCTGTCCTGACGGAAGAGCAGACTCATCGGATCCCAGTCGTCGTCATCAACATCGTCATATCCACTCTGTAATGGTGAATAATAAACATAATAATGGACTCAGGAAATAAGTAAATAATTTCAATTACGTTTTGGTGCAAAATTAACCATCGATTTTTTTAAATTTTATTTTTATTATTTTTTATGCGCTTTGTGTTGGGCGAGTGTTCATATCTTCAGTTGATGTGAGTATGTGTGCGTCTGTGCAGATGTCAAGTAGCGCCGTGAGTGGTGTCTGCATTTCAGTAAGATCACCAATTGATCTCGTCAGGTAGCAGCAATTGTTACTTCGTGCAATCAAATTAAATAGGCAATAAAGTTTAATACAGTCATTAGAGTAAAACTTTTTGGGGGTAAACTAACCACTATACAAGATGAACAGTCCGTGAATGACGGTGTGTTCGCCCAAAATAGTGTGAAATTAGTGCAAAAAATCCCCACTAATTTTGGTGATCGGAAAATAGTTCGTCAATTGCTTTTAGTTCGGCCAATAGAAGGTTGACAAGTTTCACTGTGTATTGTCTTTTGGAAATCCTTTTGATAGGATTTTGTGAGCACTAACTAATATTTACAATCGCATTTTATCTCATAAAAGCACCCCCATGAAAGTGTAATCGAATACTTTGATCATTTAAAATGTTTTCCATGTGGCGACTGATTGCAAAACATGACAGTAATTCTACATTCCGATTCTTAAATAAAAATCAATACCAATGCATCCAATCAGTCTGGCGTGTTTAAAATTGTCTCCAAAATAATGTATTTAACTCATGAAGTACTTATTTCGGTGAAAATTAAGCACCTTATGTCAGTAAAAGTTCCAAGTGAGAAATGTTAGACATTAATGAGGCTGAGTGAATCCTAATTAATATTACCAAATCTGAACTAACTGACTGAAATTGAATCGTAAATTACCAAAATGTGACATTTACAATAATTTACCAGTTTATTACTATTTGTTTAATTTTTGTTAACAAATAGTAATAAATATGTCATGTTCACAAATGCAACGGTCTTTAATTTTTATAATTTTGTGTTTGACGAAACTCATTTACGAAATGGAATATTTACGGCAATATTATCTTGATATTTCGTAACACACTACAATTTTTCGACGATATCACATTGATACCCTCAGTCCATGACACGGGTGACTATCGAGTTAGTGTACAGTTTATTTAGAAAACTACTCATCGTGAAATAAACGAAAAATTGGTAATAACGGCAAGGTACTTTTGCCAGTATAACCCAGGCTGAAAACTACCATGGCGCCACCCTACTGCAAATTTGGCAAATGTTTTGACACTCGTTTTTGGATCAGAATATTGATAGTCTGTATTTACCCCATTGAAATCAATTCTACGGAAACTAACGAGCTAAAGGGTCGACTATCAGATGAGAAATTAGTCGCACACTACTCACCTGTCGTCTCTCACGTAACTGCGCCGCTTCTGACGGATTGTTGAACCGGAACATGTTCATCTTACCGAGTAGAATGATATCTCCTGCATGATATAAAATGTTCACAATAAGTGAAACGGCTTTCATTTATACTGCACTTTCCTTCTCTCTAATTCGAATTATTGCATAATGTCCCATGCCCAGGCTGAGCCTACCTTAATTTGTGATGTCTATTTCGAAAAACATTAGCAGAAATTTATCCTTGCCAAGTTACATTCATGAATCAGAACTAATTGTGTCGCTGCACAATACAAGTCCGTAAAATTTCTCCATTACGTAAAACTGTCCTGTGTCAATTCAATGAAACATTTTCTCAATGGTTTTTCTGTACCAATAAATACAATTCATTATAAGTTTTAAGACGAAACTGTTAACTATTACCTTATTTTAATATGTAACATTCGTGTCGAAAGGCCCAGCACTTATGATTTACATGAAATCATTAACAATGTCTACACATATACACATAGACACAAACAGTATAATTCATCAACGTCCGATCCTGTTCACTACACTGACAATAAATGTCATTATTACCCAATATGATATGCGCCTAGGTTTACAACAAATGAACCAACCGTGACTAATATTCTGGTCATATCTCACTGATTTCTATCCGCAAAAAACCATCCTGTGCGGATTCAAAACTTTAGTCCACAAATTTCCAACCATCAATGTGATGACCTAAATTAAACAGGTACCAAAACCGCTTTGCACCTCCTACTCCATTTATAGATTTATTGGGATAAATGTTGTGATTTCGAGTGGAAGTGCCAGTGTGAGTCTCTCTCGTACTCGCATTTGATGATTACAACTTGCTAACGATGAAAATGTCCCATGTTATCCCGGTAATTTGGACGGATCAAAAACGTCAAAACAGGGACTTTCCATGGGTCCACCTTTTTGGGAGAAAGATTGGAAAGGTGAACGAAGCTGGGTTCATATTTTCTGAAACTCAAGATAACCACCAACCCGAATAATAGAGGAGAGGTTCTTGCAAACATTCCTTCCAATGATTTCAAAGACTGTTCGCTTGACTGAGTGAACTACGTAGTCACAATTACGACAAAATTTGTCCCAAAATTGTGCATTCATGATTCCAAATAGAGTATCTGACACTTGCACTCACACTTTTTGTTTACGCATTATAGATTACAATATTGATCGTTGAGGCATGTCGGATGCACCGTATCGTGTTTAGTGGAGCAGTGCGGCTGAATTCATCCAGGATCCTATCGATTTATTTTACGTTATATTAATAGATTGGGGCCGCACTTCACTTAAGTGGCGCTGTATGTAAAGAACCAAAATAGCACTTTTCGTTATGCGTTTTGTTGTGTGTACATGTTCTACCTGCGTATGGTCAATCAAAGTTTTCAAATTTATGCCAGTGTCACATGCATTGGAGACAGTTATGTTCTGAGACCCGGCCATCCCAGACATTTAGATCATGTTCGTGCTGTAAATAATTTCTTTCCATGATTTTAATTCAAACAAGTGTATTTTTACTTTTATGGCATCGAAGTTTAGTTTAATTAATTTAAGAGATGCGGTAAATTCAGGGTTCCCACTTTCTGGCATTGACAAAATTCCAGGGTTTTTTCCAGGATTTTTCCAGGATTTTAAAGTGAAATTCCAGGTATAATATTCTTTTTTTGTTATTATTAATGTGGCCTCCAAATACCTTTGGGTAAAATGCTTACATTACCTATTTTACACAACTAATAAAATTGAAAAATGTATATAACTGTCCATGGTACTGTCATTTTTCCAGGATACCTATGATTTTTCCAGGATTTTTAATAAAATTGTCAAATTCCAGTACTTTTCCAGGACTGGAAAACATAGTGTCATTTTTCCAGGTTTTCCAGGAGTGGTGGGAACCCTGTAAATTGTGATGACTTTTTTTACTTATTAACCGACAGGTATAATTGTGTCTCCTTGCGAGTTACTTTTCACGAAAAGAATTGTCTAAACTTCAGGCGTGATAAATATATTTTTTCTTGTTTGCTGACATCCACTATCACTGATTCTTGGTACTTTCGACAAATATCCTATGAACGGTTCGTGCGACATGAGCTCATTGACCTGTGCAGTTATGTCTGCTCTTACTATCAAATACAAGGTCCTGTACAGACTTAAATATTAATCTCAAAGACACACGCATATCTGACAAATTAAACTTTGATGACTTTACTGCGTGAAAGCCACTAAGTGTCCACATTTACCAGATCTGGTTTGTGATCAATTGTTGAACAAATTTCAATGCGCCAAAAATCACATCATATCCCTGGGGAAATCATGGCAACTTTGTAACTACCTTAATCGAAACTTTTATTGCAATAATTAATCATACATCATATCATCAAGGATTTTCCACATGTAATAACGCTTAGCCCATCCCAAAAAAATTAAATCATTCTGGACATACCTCAATGTTCAAAATTTTACCTTTCTACATCTTACCACGTTTAAAACGTTGATAGCCACTTACATGTGCACGTCCAATTGAACATTAAACAATATTTATGTTACTGGTGTCCCTTGCAACTCAACGTGCTTTTTGCTTTGTGCACATCACGTTTTCTTTTTTGTCAATAAGCCATACAAATTTAATATCCCGACATTAAACCATTATGTATTGAATTTGTCCACTTGGCCCATCTTTTTCCAGAGTCTTTATGTCAGGCATTACGAGATCAATACTGGCTTGAGGTGCTATTCTGGAGCTGATTAGCTTGTGTATTGACATTTTTATTAACCGTGCAAAATAAAGTTCATTTCACAAAATTACACCAATTAAGTAAAGGGCCTTGGCTATTCACGTCAGCCCATTGAAAAGAATAAAAGTTCTGAATATGTGAAATTGTGCATGAAATTACCTTTTTACATTTGATTTGGGCATCATTGTTGACAAAAATAAGCACTGCACACAGAAGTGCATATTTCTTTGATTTGTTAAAATGTCTCACACAAAAAATCATGCAAAGATGGCTTTTTTGCTGAATTTATGCCTGTACTTTATTTTTTCGCCAAAATATTATTGGTTTTACTCTGTACCGTATGTGTACAGAAACACAGTATGTCCGTCTGTAGTTGAAATTTCACAGAACATTGGCTCTGGACGGCAAATTCCCACATTGAATTTATTTATCAATTTTAATCCACATTTGGACAATTCATATTGTGTGTTTAACAATACTCCCCTGTCATATTTACTTGGTGACTAACTTACCCTGAGATAGTTTCACGGGTCTTACAACTTTACGGTTGTTGACGGATATTGTTGCGCCTGTGTTGGGACGTAACGTAACGTCATCTCCGAAGTGTTTTATAACGCAGTGTTCTTCCTGGATGTCTGGACCTTCCAGAGCTGAAATATATTACTTATTGCAGCTTATTTGGGTACATGGCGTTAATACATGTACTCTGATTTCCTGTTTGCTACATAGTCTTGCCTGACAGTTCAGTAAAGATTAGAAATACTCAAGGCATAAAAGGAAGGCCTCTCCGTATTTTACCAAGAATAATTTCCTAATTGTACAAATAATTTACCAATATCCTGTTCCCTTCCAGCAGTTTCTGTACCAATATACGTATCTCCTTCCTGTAAATATACAAGATCACTTTAAAATTTGTTTATCCACTTATTATTTAATGCCATTGCATGTATTTACCAAGTAAATCACGAAGCTGGTACACGGTTTTCAAAACTATGTTGTACTGCTTCTGTGACTCGAACCAGCTGTCATCCATTGACAAGATGAATAACAATAACCCAATACATGCATGCATTATAGTTACACAAATTAATAAAACATTATTATCTGTTTCTTAGTTTAGTAACATTTATTCAACGGTCATCACAGCCATTAGCAGATGCAAGATGAATGACAAATGGCTAACTATAACATGTGGTCTAAATTTTAAAACTGACGTAAGAAGCTTGCACAAGAAATATTAAAACTTCTTCCTGGAATATTTTAATACATATTATGATGGGCTTTATCGGAATAGAGGGATTCAAACATGTGACTACGTTTATTAATAACCTATTTCAGCACACCTGTTCTCGCCTGTGCACTGGTCTTAAATGCTATCACGTAACATACCTTAAGGTGGAACATAAGTATGCCCGTACTGAGTCGGTCGGCATCCATGCAGATCAGATGAGGAAGGTAACAGTCGACTATCACACCCATTGAGCGAGTCCGACTCACCGGACGGATCGACATATCTGACTCCTGCGTGCACAAAGAAAACATGCGAATACATGAATACTAATACTATTTTATGCGTACCGACGAAGAGCTCACGACTAATGGGCTTAAACAATGACAAGGCACAAGATTTATTTTAATTATATTTCTTTTAACCTTACAATATTATTGTAATATACAGTACACTACAAATAATTTGTAGCATGAAATTAAAAAAGATGATAATGTAAATCTGTATTTAAACTTGTGAGGATTTCTGTTCAAAATATTTCTTCATACCACAATACACAAATATGTCATTTTACACAAAACATGCATAAGATGAAATTACCATTGTGCATTTTGTCACATACATGCGCTGCACGTTCTCTACAATTACCCAAGAGATGAATATAAAGATTTGTTACATTCGTAAAATAATTCAAATTTCTACACCTGTGAGTGCAGGTGTCACAAGTGCATTAAGGAAGTCGGTCGCTAATCCCTTCAGGAGGCGTAAATCCTCAGGTGTCTAACCTTCTTAATGCAGGTAAATAAAGGAAAATGAACAGCTGGCATGAAGCCAAATCTCTGCAGCTGTCTGACGGAAGGTTTTACCTGCAGATCGATACCTATTGACACTAGATGGTAGCCATGTGCCAGGTGACACAACAGCTTCATTCTTTCAATTAACAGATGTCACTAGTTATCGGAGAATTTTTTCCTTTTAAGGCCCATGTACAGAATAACTTCCAAAGTTAAATGCCTCTAAAAATAGACTTCTTGTTTATCCCATTTTATCACTCTACAATTCATACCTTCATAATTTCTTGAGCTTCTTGCCATTTGTCAAACCAGCTTCGGGTTAATTCTCTGGCCTGAAAACGAAAACATTAAAGTATCTCATGTGTTTAATTCTGATACAAAAAAATCCTTATTTGAGCACAAATAGTTATTCTTTAACCCATTTCTGTCTATTACATAAGTGAAAAATTCTTTGCACATATTTTTGTGTGGTAAAGCTTCACAACATATATTATCAACACGTACCTTAGCTTCATTTTCTTCAAGTTTTTCGGCAAGATATGAACTGCTATCACTTAATGAGACCATGGAGTCAGCCTAAAATTTAGATTAACAAACAGCAATGTAGGGTGTACAATCTAAATTTAGCATCTGAAAAGGAAATACCTTTAACTGCAAACAAGGACCAATGTCAAAATAGTATACTTCAGTTATCCTGTCCTGTGAAATTTCAAGTTTATGACAGTAAATTCATGATCTCATACATCCCTTCAGAAATCTAGTTAAGTCGTCTTACACACCAAACTGAATATCTTTCCATGCATATAACTTTTGGTGTTTTTTGTTTGTTTGTTTGTTTGTTTTTTGTTTTAAATTTATGCCAAATTCTGAAAGCACACATCACAATTAAATTGTATCAACTGTTTTGTATAAAATCAAGCATTAGTTCTGCTAATATTTATTTTTGTCAAGCATTTCCTTAGTTAGTTAACATGCTTGCTTTCTTTGCTTGTTTTTTATTTTAAAAGTCAAGTTTGTATGTATTCAGTTTCAAAAGAAACTGGATGAAATAGTTTTAAACAACTCAACATGCAAAGTTTAAACATTTCAAACCCATGCTTTACTCATTTTCCTACCTGAGTTTCACTAGATTTTAATTCTTTATTTTCCTGTAAAACGTCGAATCAAATGATGAAATGCTACATATCTTTTTACTGAATTCTAATTTGTTTAAAATGAGGATTTACCAAATGTAAGACTGGCAATAATAAAATTTAACAGAATTCGAGTAACATTTTTTACTGAAACCAGATAACATATATTGTCACACAAACGGAACTTGTCAAGTACTGGCTTTATTCTATAAAAAGAAATACTAAATATCTGTTTAACACATACCCAGTGATGAGCCAGCATCGTCCTGAGCCTGACAACTTCTGCTCTCAATTCTCTTATCAAAACCACATTTGGATCCTAAACAGAAGAAAACAAAACATCATGCAAATCTAGACAGGAACATTTTCCAATGATTCATGTTGTAAGATATACGAATGGCTACATATAAATGCTGCTTGTACCCATTTTTTTTACAAACGCCTTACCTCGTTGACGGTGGGTTTATTTACAATGTTTTTCGCTCGTTGTGCGTATCGTAAAGTGCTGATAGTTTCAGTGTAGTAGAGATCACTCGGAGATATTGCTGAAAGTACAAACCGTTTCAGTTTAAATGTTTATCTCAAATCCACTGTTAGAAATTTTACACAAGGACTTTATTTTAACGAATTTGTCACTTTGTTAAAGATAGTCCAAAGGACTGAGGTAGATTAATGCCTGGTGCGCAAGCCATTTGGTACGTTAAGAAAACTTACATTTGGTGACGCCATGAGATGATGACTTGCGGATGCATGAAGTAGAGGGATAGGTTTTCAAGATGCTGCAATAGACTACCTAATTTCCTGGCAATGAAATGTAAGCATACTCACTAGCAATCATGATTGTGTGTGCGTTGCCTCCTAGGCTGTCTTTTAGCAACCACGTGAGCACTGAGTCTCTGTAAGGAATGTAGAAGTTACGTCGCCTTGGTGATGACGTTGACGTCAGTGACGTATTGAGCGTCTCGTTGCTGCCCCGTTCTGAGTTGTTAGATGACCACAGACTGGTGGTGCTGCCGTTGATTGAGCTTCTCCGATCACTAGTTCCCCAGTCAAACACCGACCTCTCAGCTACAATGTAAAGAATATAAATTGACGACTTTCTCTTTTGTTAGCTAATGCGCATAGTAGAGGGAGGCGATCCCATTCTTCTCCCGTACAGACTTAAAGGATATCAAAGGATGGTGTAAACCCCCCCCCCCTTCAAAATGCTGCAATAACTTGCTTAACATGACAGCCTGTGTGGGAGAAACAGCTGGATATTCGTAAAGGAGCTGCGAAGTACATAAAATAATTTCAATTACTGAGGAGAAATTTCATTGGATTTTTCATTAAGTATTCTAAGTAAAATTTGGCCTTTCCAGCACAGAAATGCTGTTTTGTCACCTGCGGACCCTCGTACTACAACTTCATTCATTGATCAGTGCTTCCATCTACAAACATTAGAACCACGCGTTGTGTAAAAGCACGTGTTCCAAAGGGGTGTCGGGTCAGAAATACAACTGAAGCTGTGAATCGACTATCACACATGGAGATCCACATGGAGATCCACATGAAGCGGTCAACAACGAGTTGAGATTGATCGAAATAAACAATTTAAGAGTCAATCGTTCAGGAATAGTGGTCTATGCGATCCAATTGCTTCAAGAAGTTTAGTTAATTAATTATCCTTCTCTCAACACGCACCACTTCAATTGCTAAACATGTTCAGGAATTAATAAGACTTTATGATGGCTTGATTTTCTTTAGAAAATCTATGTGCTTTTGAAGAAAATTGTTAATTACCTCTGAAACAATTTCCTTCAATAATTAGTTTCATCTTTTCTTAAATAATTAGCTTCACAATCACCAACTAAAAGCAATATTTATCAAGCAATATAAAGAAAACTGCTATTGTTATCGAATGTCTTTTTTCGGACGGTAGGGGAAACACTTTTGTATCTTTTCTGAAAATGGTAAATGTTTTTATGTACCTAGTGCTTGAATGACGGATCCCAAGGTGACTAGAGATTTGTTGATATTTGCTCCTTCTTTCAACCGTCCCTTGTTGTACTGGCTCATTGGGTCAGCACGCTCACTGCAACAGTTTAATTAAATCAATGCCAAACAAGTTGAATGAACAGAGTAATTTACTTCAAAATCACTCACTACGTTTTCCATTGTTAAACACGCTCTTGGAGACTTTAAGAATCTCTTTTTTCCGAGACTGCGATAGTTTAAATCAAAGCTGCTTCCGAATCAAAAACGAACTACATAAATAACCTTACCTTCCCGCCAGATCGACCAGGTTAATCTTGCTGACAATTTCACGTGGAAGATCTTCATTTAAGATCGCCTGAAACCGACACATGCGGTTTAATTTTACTGATTTCGATAGTCAAGTCAAAATTATCTTTTTACTAGAATACTAGAATAGCAGGACAGAAACAGTTAAAGTGATGTATAACTTTATGAAAACGTTACGTAACGTTGTTTACACGGTGAATGAGTGTTTTTAGAACGTTTGGATGTGACCTTAGCACAGAGGATGAATGCAATACCTTGATAATAATTCACACAAAAACTAATAACTGCCAAAAAACAAAACGATGGGTAATTTATAAAGTGGAAAATCGCATTTTAATGTTATGGGTCATTCCTATCTTTGATTTAAATTTCAAGCTGCTGTGCCAAAGTTTCATACTAATGGCATCATTATGGTTAGATTTGTTAGAATGAAGAGCTAATGGATCGATTCAGTGGATAAAATCAGTTTAATGCCAAACAATTGGTAGATTTGTTACAAAAAAGAAATATTTTGTGTATAATAAAAAGCTGAAAACAGAACATTAATCACATTAATGCAATTCATGACTAGTAATTTGGATCATATTTCTAAGTTAAAAGATGCAAACAGTTTGAAATACACATTTAAATGAAACTGAAAACATTAATGACATCAAATATACAGTTTAGAACAATTAGACAATTCAATCTCTCACCCTTGTACACAGATAGGCAAACGAAACCAGATAATGACAATAATGACAATATTCCATTCCATCACAAACAGTTCAAATATGAGATACATCCATTGCTACA
>JBCAUI010024232.1:0-21646 GCA_038406195.1 Haplosyllis anthogorgicola | reverse complement strand
ATTGTCAAAAATACGCGAATTGGAAAATAAAAAACGTCAAAAATACGGGTGGTTCGGTTTAGGCGCACCTGGTCTACGAATTCCGTGTACTGATAACAATAACAGTTTTGAAATAGTAGCAGATCAAAACCACAGCGTGGAATTCTTTTGTTCTGTACATTTCCAAAATGATGGGATTATCAGGAGCTGAAATTCAATGATGTGTCGTTTACGGGAACAAAAGCACCTGTTCTTCCGAACGATGAAGTATCCTGAACGGAACTAGAAGAGCCGCGAAGTAGTATCTTACTGCCCGTAGAGTGCGAGTTTAGTTACATCGTAGTTCGATGGATCTAATAACCCAGGCCATGCAGGGCTAAACAGGGAGAGGGGACAGAAAGTGAGGTTTAGGGAAATGAGGTTATCAATAGGTGGGTCAATTTAATATCTCGTTCTCAAATCCAACTAGGGTCGAATCATCATAGACTGAACCATCATGAATGAGGATGACTGTTGGTGCACAGAGCTTCATGCCGCACAGTCCAACACTGGAGTCCTGACCAACACTGTTGAGCTTGACTCTAGTCTGTCCACTGTTGGGCTTGACTGTAGTCCATCCAACACAACTGTGAGATGGGAGGGGGTATGGGGTCCGGACCAACTTTTTCCAGAATACTCTGAATTGCATTTTCCCTATTCTACAGGGAGTGGGGGTGGGAGAGAGTGGGTGGTGTCCTGGTCCTAGAAAATGGCTACCAGAACACAAATCTTATCTCTGTTCGATACAGAGAGTTTCCTGCCCCCTTAACGGGGCATGAAGCTCAATGAAAAACTTTCTTTCCATTCAAAACTGCAGACCCTGACTGGGGTGTACCCTGCAATAAATTTGAAAAATATTTTACAAGTAAGAAGCTTAAGAAATTCCCTCTGGAGAACCGTAAAATCCCCGTAGCCTTGTAAATCCTGTTTTATATTGTGATTGTTGGGATAAATGCTGCTTAATCTTCATTGCATGCAGAAAAGTCTGTTCAGGAGAGCACTCTCTGTAATATGATTGAGGTATTACTGGGGTGCTCAGCTATAGATGTAGCATAAAAGCTTCTTTCATAAGACTAAGTACTTTATGAATTGTAGATTAAGGTTTATGATGTATAACTAGGACATTTATTACCTAACTACAACTAAAAAATCATATTTCTTCATAATCTCTGAAAATTAAAAATGTTTGATTATTTTTCTTAAACGGAGAATGAAAAAGGTATAAGTTGTTTTTGATTTCATAAGGAAACACTTGTTCTAACGACTATTCAGGCACTAAATACAATTTGTAATGATGAAATACCATTCTGTTCATGAAACTTTGAAAGTATGAAGTTTGTACTTAATCGATTTCTTGGTTTGGGAGAAAATATATTTTCCTTAACTTTTCACAAAATATCAAAACCAGAGTTTTTTGATGATGAAACAGCAGTGCACAGGGAAGTCTCACAACTTTTCAGATGCTTCTTATTTGTTCAGATATTGTAGAGACTATTCTTTCTCTTCTTCTGGAAAGCATTTCTTGTTTGTTTATAAGGCATATTTTGTACACATTACTGTGACAATGTGACGTATGTCTATAGATGAGGTCATACTGAGCTGTGTTTACAGAATATTATACCTTATAAAATATTTTAAGTGGTTGCTTTGTCAACACCTGCATTTCTGGAAAATGACTGGTGATTTCAAGCTTTGAAAAGTCTTGCGAAAAGAACAAAACTGTGTAATCTTACTAATTTGAGGAAGTTTCGTTGCATTTTTGGTTCCATCACGAAACAAATATGCCAGAAAAAACATAATGTCATGTCAAAAGAAACTGAAGTGAAAGTGTCATATTGGCCACCCACGTTAGAACTGGGAGTTACTGACACTTTTAGTGCAGCACCTGAAATTCCTATCAGTTTGAACACGTATGGAACAAAAGAGAGGGCAAAAGAATTTCAGGCTGTGCCTTTGATTTTCTATTGTTCCAAAATTAATTGGAATTTCATTCTCTGCTTTCATCCAGTAGCGGATCCAACCCCTTCCTCTACCACTGTGAAAGTATTGAGAAATGTCCGCCCCTGACAAGCTTCTGGATCTGCTGTCTGTCTGTCTGTCTGTCTGTCTCTCCGTCTCTCCCTCTCCCTCTCTGTCTTTCTTGTATGTGTTTTAAACACAGACGTTTGTGTGTGTTTTATTGAAATATATCTAAAATCAAACAAAACAAAAGGAGTCATCCCACCCAGTCTGTCTTGTTAGAACATACAGACCACACTGAGGTGTCATAATCAAAGTTAAATATTGAGTCATAGGTGGTTGGTTCAGACTTAGACACCTACAGGTTACATAGAAACGTGCGTTAATAGACTTTTTTCTCAGTTTCTTTTTAAATATGTTTATCTAATGGTAACTGTAAGTCAACATGAGTTCATCAAGTACCGCTCGAGAAGTACACCTCTTGCTGCAAGATGATTAGAAAATTTCAACCAGATTTGAAGGTGGCGTCCTCTGACGGGAAATTTGTTAAACAACGGAAGACATGTCAACATGTTTTGTTTTGAAGACAGAGTTACATTTACGGGTTTCGGGACTAGTGCACAAAATCCGTATGAAAAACTTTAACAAGGGACCTTATGGAAGCTTTCTTTTATACCCTTTTCTACACAATTGATACGATTTTTGTGTAGTGAGTCGACAGTCTAGGTTTTTCCAAATTCTTTCCGCTGTTAAATTAGGAAGATTTGGCAGATTTGGCAGGGAATTTATACTATTATAAGTAAAATAACTGATAGTGGTCAATGATTAATTTCAGTTCAGGACTGAATTTTGTACTCTTCAAGTTACTACTGTTGGTCTTGTAAAAACTCTAAATTTCCCTGCCTAATCTGCGCAATGAAAACTCAGTCATAATCAGCAGGCGAATTCATGAGACGATTCTGTGATGGTTAATATATTTCAACTCACAGAGGATGTAAATAGGAAAATTGCGACCAAAGCTCTCAGGGAGTGGAGTAGGGGATAGGATAACCACTAGAATTTAGGAGAAACAAGTTGATTGTGTAGTACCATGGCACAAAAACATGTTTGTCAATTCGAAAGGCACATCGCCAAAAGACTTGTATTGTAAGAGAATTTCATTTGACAACACTTTCAAACAGGAACCCAGATTCAATACAAGTAATTTTACCTTAAAACTTCCAGTTATTTATAATGAAATGGCCAAACTGTCAATATTCATCATCTACTTATTAGGTTGTGGAAGATTTTTATTGTAAAGAAGCCAGAATTAAGCATGGACCTTGTCAGATTAAAATCAATATGATTCATGATTTGACGCCATTCTGTAAACTAAGAAGCATTAAGATGCTTTGTTGGTCACATTTCAAATAATGCCTTAAATCTGATTGGAAAAGCAATGAGTCTTTTAAATAGTAGACATATTATGATTATAAAAAATAACAGTTTGAAAGAGCAAATATTTTTGAAAAAGAGACAGATACTAAACATTCAAGTTGTCTTGAACAGAAGAAAGTTCTGATAATGCTGTGAACTTGGTTCTAATTTGCAATGAATCTTGATGTGACACCTGATCCGCAAATGATTTGAGCTGAAAGGACTGTCATTACTCCAATATCCTAAGACAAATATTAAGTGCTGATAATCAATAGCAAAGCCATTGATATGAGAATAATAGATGATAATAGTCTGTGAAAATAGAATTAGTTTTTGATCTTATTTAATTAGATAAGCATTGACATCTGATGTGCTGATCTGATCTGTTCCCTTCCTGTCTCTGTGAAGAGAGTAGTTTCATCCATCAGACTCTGTACATAAATATTACAACTGAATCCAGCATTCCTTACAGTTTTCAGCAGCTCCAATAACTACTTCTTAAAAAATTCTGCTCTTCAATGTGGTGTCTTGGCTATTTAAGGTTAAAGTGTTAAATGAAAGGAGTGGCTGAGTAAGCTCAATGTGTGTGAAGTCCTCTTTGTGTTGCAAAGTGTAACGAGAAATGGAAACAAAATGAGCTTTATGCCACATCTACAGCTAAGTACTCCAGTAATACCTCAATCATATTACAGAGAGTGCTCTCCTGAGCAGACTTTTCTGCATGCAATGAAGATTAAGCAGCATTTATCCCAACAATCACAATATAAAACAGGATTTACAAGGCCATGGGGATTTTACTTTGGTCTTGCTGGAATTTCTTAAGCCTCTTGCAGAAAGAACATTACTCCTAAAAGTTAGCTGAAAGCCATTCAATTGAAATTTTACTTTCTAGTTTACTCCTTTACATATAACCCACGTTAATGTATTATGTCTAAGATCCCAAATATCAAAAAGGAAACTATTTCTATACAGAATTTGGTTCATCTTTCCTTCATTATCATTGTAAAAATGTTAAAATAAACCATTTATGGTCATCTTAAATTGTTGACATCATTTGTCGTCAATTTGAATGTTGGGTTATTTCTGTCCATAAATCACATTGGGTGAAGGGATTACATTCAGCTAATCCACATTTATGCTGCAACAGAAAGGAAAATCCTTCAATTATATTGCAGGCAGAACTTCAGAAACATAACTTACTTGATGCATGAAGTGAAGATTAACTTCACTAATCCTAATAATTACAAAATAAAAAAAGATTAAGCACACTTAGTGATCTGATCTGAAAAGAATATGACGGCCAATGTATCAGAGATATTAACATCGTGGTTGCGAGTTATGTTATTTATGGTTAACAATTGCTGCAGTTGAGATGAAATTTTCTTAAAGTGGTATTAGACTGTAATATTACTCCTTGGGATATTCAGAGATATTGAAAATGATTTTGACACATGATTAATATGTTTCTTAATATAGGAACACATCAAACTTTTAACATCAAGTCTATAATGAAAAAGCTTTTGTACTCAACAAGCGCATATGATTTACAGAGATATATTCATGTTTTGAAATTTTGCGCAAAATTCTATATTCTTAAAAAAAAAAGAAATATGCAGGTGCACACACAGCTACCTCTTAAGGCTTAGCATCAGTCATTAGTAATGCACAATGTTAGGATATATACAATAGGCACATGCCACATTGTAGCACATTTGTATAGAGATCATGTTTGTCAACAATATGTTTGAGAAACAATGAGCTAAGTGATGGGAGGAGGAGCATTGTAGATATAAAAGACCAAGGAAGTAAAGAGTGTTTTGTTTACATAAACTCAGATTTAAAAAATGATGAACAAAATGGCAAGTGAAATGAGAAGCTAATATTTTCATTTTGGCAGTGGCTCACTGTTAAATTGAATATTACAAATGTTTGTACTAAACAAAATGTAGTCCTTAACCTTGTGCTGGAAAATATAACAGAAGACATTCAAAATGAGTAGTAGACATTTGCTTTTATGCCATCCCACAGGTAACTATTCACACTGTCACTGCACACCTCTTGGTATCTGTGACCTTTCAGCTGTCTTTAAAGCTACATATGTCATGATCTATCCTTGAAGAAGACTCTAAGGAGTCTTTATGGCCAATTAATATGATTGTTAAGAATTCAAATATTTGCAGATTTTTTTGGCTAAGGACACTCTCAAAGAGCATAATTCTGGCAGTGCTTTGAGAGACATGATCTTGTCAACAAACCAAAAACATTCTGAACACTTTCAAATACCAAGTTACACCTTTCAAAAAGTTATTTCAAGAGACAGTAAATATTCTCCTGTACATCTGTAGAAAGCCATTATGTACATTATCTCCATCATTTCAATTATGCAGGTCAGTTATCTCAATACTTTGCTTAAATATTTTGACTAGTATATTACTGATGTTAAATACAGATAGAAGCATTTGAGCTCTTTCCAAGTTTGGTCTTTGGATGATGTCCTTATAATGGTGTTTTAAAGATCATGCCATTTTGGTATTTTCCACTTTGCTTTGCATAAAACTAAGTTGAGAAGTTTGGTTTACACATGTAACGTTTTCAGAAATGATGTGTCATCTACAATACCTGAATAAATTATTAATTTAAAGTTTTCAATTTCATACAACATGTAATTAAATATCATAGTCTTTATTTGTTTACATGCAGTCTTTCCAAAATGGAGATGTAAACTAATATAGTTTAATTGTGAGATCCTTAGTGAAAAAGACTTTTATGGTATGCTGTCTAATAGATATTAAAGATTTCAACTCGTGAGCAAATAATTTTGGACACTTGATCCAGATTTACAGATGCATGTGTGTATGTGTATTTACAGAGTCTGATTTGCATAATACAAGAAGTTTCTCTGATAGGAAGTGAAGGGATCACTGCAGTAATCTCCTACTAGTGTTAACTGTATTATCAGTCTGGTGACTTTACCTTATTGAAAAGGATTTACAGTTGCTTGTGGAACTGGAGGAAATTAGAGCAGTAACCAGCTACTATATGTGCCTGTATCATCTGTGTGCTAAACCTGACTTGTTCAATGGAGATTAGACTGATTCCATTCTGACAGGAAGTGCAGAGATCAGATCAGAACTCAAATTCTCCATGTGCATTCTGTAGAAGTTTAAGGTATCATATTTCTTCAACAAAAGCTGACAGAAGGGAGCATTTATTAATCTTTACATTCAGTATTCCACTAATCAATATATCACCAATTTGTTTCCAGCACCAAAACATTTGGTTAAACTTTGAATATATTACTTTTCTGTATGTTTGCTAAAGTTCAAATAGATTTTGAAGTATTAGGCTAATTTCTCTTCGATGTACAATTGGTTCTTTCACACATATTTCCATCATCTTCACTTCAATTGTTTCCAAAACACATTGTTGATAATCACGACCGTGTTCAGTTGTATTACGATGTGGCATGTGTCTATTATGAGATTGCGGTTTAAATCTAAGAGAGGTAATGCTTAGTCCTTAGCGGTAATTGTGCTTGCACCTGCATCCAGCCGCGATTGAAATACATGCCAAGTGATGAACACATTTTAACATTGGGTTGCAATTAATTGCAGTTAACATGAAATTTCAATGCTTGGGTTTGGTAACTAATAAATGTATGTATTCTTCCCCTGAAATAAATAAAGTAAGTGTTGCAAATTTACAAGGCCAAAAAAGCAAACCAATTGTGAAATAACAAATGAAAAGAGTTGTTCGTCTTTGGTTTTTAAGTGGCAATGCTTGGGAAGATTTTATTGATGAAAACTGAACAGTCATCGAATAGTCAAGACATCAGGGAGTTCAAAGGAATAAATATCAGATTATTCATCTATGATCAATTATAAAATATTTTTAATTTGAATAAAAGAGTGACACAAAAATTCTTCTCACAAGGTAAAGAAAATGGGATTTTATTCAATTGTAGTAATTACTGAATGGCCTTGAGCTAGCTTTTAGGAGTAATATTCTTTCCACAAGAGGCTTATGAAAGTCTCACAGGACCAAAGTAAAATCCTCATAGCCTTGTAAATCCTGTTTTATATTGTGATTGTTGGGATAAATGCTGCTTAATCTTCATTGCATGCAGAAAAGTCTTTTCAGAAGAGCACTCTCTGTAATATGATTGAGGTATTACTGGGGTGCTCATCTATAGATGTAGCATAAAAGCTGCTTTCATAAAACTAAGTACTTTACTTTTGGATTTAGGTTTGTAAATCCATGAAAATTGCTTGTTATTGTTTTACAGCACAAGTTATGTCTAATGTGTGTTGCACATAGCCAAACAATTAATTGAATGATTCTTTTGAAATTAAATCAAAACATTGTGTACTGAATCAATAGCACCATCACTCAAGCTTTATGGAAGTTTGGAAACAATGAACAAGTTTTTGAAATCAGTCATATTTCCTAGCATTAAAGATCAAATACTTTTAAGGAAACCAACATTAAAATTTGGTCAAAGCCCCAAGAATCTAAAAGATTGGTTTTGGAAGAACATCCACAGCATAATCACATTTCTACCCACAGGCAGTTTCTAATGTAAATACATTTCAACCATTTTCAAACCTTTTATACTCAAAGAAGCCTCCAAGCTAATGAGGAAAGATCTTGATCAGGTCACAGCTTCAGTGCCTTGTGTAATCAAACTGCCCATTCTATGCTGGAGGATTGCAATTTCTTGAACAAACTGACTTTGGTGATTACTGCATGATGATTGTGGGTTATCACCATGTGTGGAACTAAGAGACATTTCATCAGTTCATCAAACATTCAGCATAAAGGCATCAAAGATCTGCCTGGGATAAGTTTGTCCAAATCCATAACCAAGGAACTGCTAGGTTGCAAGAGTCATTTTTATGAAATATGAGAACTGCGTGCAGCATTTGGCATGGAGAATTTATTCTGAAGCATATTACTTTTTCATAATCATCTCCATGTTTGTACACAAAAAATTCTACAAATTGAGCATAACAAAATCCTTGTAAATAAATTGATATTGGTAAATTCACTATTTTGAGATAGTAACAGTATTGTGCGTAGTTTTATGGATTTTAAAGTACCATCTCAATGCATCACACATTTTCTTACAGCTATCAGTTTAGAATATGATTTCCTTTGGTAAGCACCTTATCTGGATTTATTTTGTCAGTCTTATTCCACTAAATGCCATCAAATCATGAATCATATTGATTTTAATCTGACAAGGTCCATGCTTAATTCTGGCTTCTTTACAATAGAAATCTTCCACAATCTAATAAGTAGATGATGAATATTGACAGTTTGGCCATTTCATTATCAATTACAACCAAACCCTTTAAACATGTCATAACTTTTCATGAGCTAAGCACATATTTAACTGTTAGATTAATGGCACAGAAGGAACAATGTAAAATCCTGCTTGAACAGAATTATCCTGAAGAATGCTGAAGAAAGAATGTTGAAATCTTCAGAGAAGGTTCCTGTTTTGTTCTTTGTTAATTCAAAAACATCTAAGAAAATAATCTGGCAGTGTTAGATTATGAGTTTGTAAGAAAAGAAAAGAAACCAAGAACCTAAATTATGTTTGGATAATTTTAGTGAGAAGTAAAAGATGACTGAATCTTCAAACTTTGATGCGATGACCATATGTGCATACTGTAATACCTATAAGCCAATGTAAACAATGGACTGATAGCTCCAGAGGTCCATAACAGACTCTGTGGTATAAATTACATTACATATATTGACCAAAGATATGAAAACCATATCTTGCCATAAGCCTTTCTTATAAGAAGTGCTAATAAAGATTCAAGATAAACATTCTCCTAATGGGAATGTTCCAGGGGCAAGTCTTAGATCTGCCCAAAACCTAGTGAAAGTATAAATTGGTTGTGAAGCAGACCAACACAGTAATCATATTTCTACCCACAGGTTTAGTTCTTGTGTAAATACGCTTCCACCATCATAGTCAGGGTTTATACCAAAGGGAAGCGGTTAATATGTACTGAACCCAGGAAAGTCACAATACCCACTTTGGAAAACAATATTGTCCCTTACCTTCTAACTGGAATATACTACTTTTTTGGAGTTTCTCCATCACTTGGACTTTTTTTCATTCTTTAATATGCACTTCGCCATACTTTCACCATACAAGACCAATTTCTTGGGATACTTGTTTATAATGGATGCCCCCGTCCAAATGCCTCGGGAGAAGTCTTACGAGAAATGCCAAACCGCTCCCCTCCCACTTTGAATTTAGACTTTTTCAATTGACGCTCAGCCTCACCAGGGATGAAAATTTTCGTTCATTATTCTGTACTTCGGGAGTTGAGGTACTGGTGTTACTGCATGAATTTATCGGGATATCATGAATATGAAAACATATAGTAAAACTTCTAAAGGAATGACATTTCAGAAAGTTTTCAAACTTTTAGAAACTCAATACTATATTTTCCACAAATTCCTAAGCAGAGAGAGGAAATTTAAATATGACTTCAACTATGGCCGTTTTAGCAGAATACTCAATTTCACATTTCCCCGTCTCTTTTCGGAGGCGGTAAAACGCACTTAAGTATAATACGACGTAATTACAAGGGGTGTCATCTTATCAGCCAAACAAAATTCATCCTTGATTCGCTGCTGATATGCAACCGCCGCAGCTAAATTGCCTCTTTTAAGAAGAGTTCTCATATGGTGGAAGTCGTCAACTTAGCCGTGATTAAGTGAAAGCAAAGAGCTATTTAAACACTATATTAGTTTGCAATTGAGCTCAGAATATCTCGGCTTCTTCCTGCCAAATGATAGGATTTTCTTAATTACGCAACTGGGGAGGAAATCTTCAAAGTGTGACTGCGCATAATTTTTACGTGGGATGACAATGAAATGACTGGTAATTAGCTCAGAAGGGATAGAAGAATGGCTGAAAGAACTTTCACAAACAGTTCCAATTTCACCAAAACTTTTCTATTTAGTGGGGTGCTTATTTTCAAAATGGTTTAGTTTTAGGGGAACCACAATTTTGTCCATACGGACATGCTGATAATTCCATTGTTTACTTTTCCTCTTTAGTTCCAAGTCTTCCCGTTATTAACGTTTATGCAGATCGCCACCTCATCCTCGTATGTTTAATTCCTATCATTTGGAAGTCATAGTTGTCAACCCAACCTTTTCAACTGCCGTTTCTTCTCATGATTTTAAGAAAATGAAATTTTGACCACATGAATGAATTGATCAAAATGATCACTCCTCATGTTAGAAAATTATAGAGAAAGAAATTAAATTAATTTGGGCACAATGAAAATCCTCACTTTTCTGCAGGGCAAACGCTCAGCTTGAACTCCGTGTTCATTATTTCAAAATAAATAACAATTCTTCTCTGATTATCAATTACTCATTCATTGCAGTTTTAAATTCGTGTCTTTCACTCTGTTATAAATTTCATTCTACTATAGTTAAGCCTTTTACACGCTTTCCTCAGTCTTCACTTAAATTGGTGTCACTCTGACCACATTGACTAAACTCCCACTCTGTTAATTTATCATTTACTTCCAAAGAGCATCACTTAAATGGACTTTGTTTGAAGTCAGGCTGGACAAACGTGCTAGCTCCATCTAACACTAAAACGCTAAGTACACCTAATCATCTAAACCCACAGATAAATCTAATTGAGGAAATCAAAATGTTTTCAGGGGAACAAAAACTGTTTATCCAACTCAACTCAAGTCGCGTATTGATTGGAAAAACAAGCTCTCCGCGGCGGAGGTTTTTTAATGCGATTGCGAGTGAATAGGCTTTAACGAGACGCTGGTAAGCCGCTTAACTCTTACTAAGTCTCTAAGACTGGGTTGTAATTTCACTTTTTTTTACCAAGTAAAAAACTGGAAAAGAAGAGAAGGAAAACTGGGCTGGGCTAACCTGGAAGTGATCCTTTGCAGATTTCCAGCTCATGACTCCTTTATTTCACTTTCGTTAATTTTTGTGGACAAAGATCCATTTTATGGGCAAACAGGTACCCTCTGTTTCTGACTAACGGTGCCCATGTGTTTTAAAGCCAGGGTGGAGGCTGTGATCTACGTCCTTTTTCCTCTCAAGTTTACTTCTTAGTTACGACATTTTCATTATTGTTTTAAACTGTTAACTGTGCTCAGATCAACTTTCATCTGCAACCTGACAAACAGAACATCCAACGCTTTCTTCATCATCTCTTAAAAAGTTTGTACAAGGCACATTTCGTCACATCAAATGCTAAGGATAAGCAAGCAAAAAATAGATGAGTATTTTCAACAACAACCACGTATCTGAAAAGGACCCGCAGTATATGAATTTCAGAAGTAGATGAAAGGAAATGCGGAAAGTTTTATTTTAACAAACCAACATAAGATATTGAAACTGCTATAAATTCTGCAATGTTCAGATTTAACAAAACAATAGATGGAGCAGTAAGACTTAGTTGTAACATGTACGATTTCTGCCAAACAAGGTACTGTATCAGTTACTTTAATCTATTCTCACCAGGTGTCCCTAGATAAAGTCTATGAATTTTTTAAAAGAAAAACTTTAATGCAGTTATTTTAGGGACCATGCAGGAATCCAAAATAACTTGAAGTTTTCAAAAGTTAAATGTAATGGTGTCAGTGGATTTTAAGTAGCTTATTGAATCACTTAAGGAAAACTGTTGAGGAAACTTAAGTACACTTACACACTTAACATGCCTGTTGTCAAGGGTGTTGCCATGATGAATTGACTAACTGATCTATTACTCGTGCAAGATATTAACCTCTTACAACAAATCCTTTGAAAGCCTGCTTACAGGATTAATTTGAAAGTTAATTAGAACTGCTTTGTGCGTGTTGTTTGATTTACAGATTAGGACAAACTGCTCCTTTTAGGTAAAGTTGTTGAGGCACTTGAAAGTGATACCCTTGCACAGGATTAGAATAAAGTTAAGAGTGTTAAGATACTGAACATAGCAGACTTGAGGACTGGGCAGACGTTAAAGATTACCCTACAGCAAATAATGTACAGTGTGCATAACTACAAATGGAAGCGTTGTATATGGTATATTTATGGTTAACAAATTTTCGATGGATGTACGTTGTTAAAAGCTGTTTTAAAAGCATGTAAGTGCGTGGTCAAACTTCAACTTTTCAAAAACAAACTTACTTGATTTCTACAGATTTCTAGTTGACTCAAATTTTTTCCAAATAGCGTTGATAGAATGTAAAAATAAAGCTAGCGTCAATAGCACTGCGTGAAATGCTTTTGGTCTCTTGGCGGGACATCTTATCATTAGTATTTAAAGCTTAGGAGGAAACTAAGCTTATTTGGGAAATTCATCAGTACACGGAGTTCGTACTAGAAGTTTAACAATGGCGCATCAAAAACACAGCGTGAAATTCTTTCGTTCTCTCCCTTGTTCTCTTCGTTTCCAAAATGATACGATTCTGAGTACTGCGTGTTCTTTAGAATAAAACTCTTCTTGACATCTTCTTGTTCCAAAGAAATAGCTTTATGTTGTAAGTATTGAGGATATTTAAACTTTCTATTACCGATATGATCAATAAGTAATAACGACTTTTCAATAAGAAACTTACATTTCACACACAAAGCCATTTACTTCAAAATAAGTTCAAACTGTTCTATTAGGAATATTTACATTTTAACCGATTAGATATTGAATTCCGAAGACTCGATATTTACCCAAGTCCATTAGATCTAAGTTTAATAGGATTAAGAAAATAATCTAACGGGTTATAAATCCGTGTAAATCCGGAGTGGAATCCCGGACACTTCGTTCCGGACAGGTGTCCGAGTGTTTGCGGACGGAGATGAAAGTTAAATAAAAATGGTATAAAGAACAAACTGCACAATTTTTTTTAATAGCTTTAAATTCTTTTTTATTTTCGGTTTGCAGTATAGTAAAACTAGTATTAAAACCAAAACTGGAGCTTTTTTTCTTGTTCAATATCAGCATTACACTGGATAACTTCACATTGAAATTATTGGACAAGGTTCTCTACTGGATAGATGCTTATCAGGTTTGGATGATTAAATTTGCATATTTTTTTTCAATTTCACGACTAGCACTTTTAAAATTCAGAGGAAAAAATATACACGCCACCTCTTTCACTTGAACACGGCCTGAATTTCTATTGTTCTAAAGGAAGTAAGCAATTCTTGTTTTGGAAAGCCGTTCTGTTGGTTTGAATGAAACATTGGTTCCTTTTGTTCATAAGTTTCAATTGTTTTGGATGCGTACTTTTATGGTTGTTGGGAAATCATCTGAAATGAGAGCATTTTGTGTTGTGTTTCATTTTAAAACGCCACACACCCACAGCTCGTGAAATTCCTATCATTTTGTACACGGAGAGATCAAAGAAGAGAACGAAAGGATTTCACTCTGTGCTTTTCATGTGCTATTGTCCCAAAATTTGAGAAATTTCACCCTCTGAGTGTGTAAATAAATCACTAACAATAACAAGAGGGTCATCATCGATCGGATTAGTGAAAAGTACAAGTTTGTAATCCAAGATGATCTATCCATCCATTGCATTATCTATATACAGTGCTTTATTCAGTGATGGACCGTGTGAAAGGCCAGACATTATTTACAATTGACTAACACTTGGATAAACAACAATGCTATTATTCTGACGACTGTTATAAGTCTACTTATTTGTACTAAATACTTCACTGCTTTATTTGTACTTAATTTGGCATATGAGACGCATTGATAAAATGGTAAATCTACATGAATACCCAATGCACGTCTTTTCTTTGAATGATGAGCAGTTTCCAAAAAGAAAATTGTTGTACAATATTAAAGTAAAATAAAATATTCTATATCACATTGAGAACTCATATAATTTTTGGACTTTATGAGAAAAAACTTCACGCTGTGCCATAGAGGGCAGGATTGGTTTTAGTAAAGAGCTCTCCAAATTAGGTAAAACATCCAAATTTGGCAGGCCAGTGCGAATCAATAGAAGCACATTACTCAAAAATCGTATCAATTGTGTACACAAGGTTATATAAAACATTCAATTAAAGTTCTGATACGATTTCGTGTACTCAGGAGGGAAAATTATCTTATTGTTCAGAAAATGAATAATTTCTGAAACAATGACAGTTTAGTTTCATCCTGTGATCCACAGCTTGCGACAGTGTCTAATACAAGTACAGATTTTGTGCCCGATTAATGGTCATCTTAGGCTATCAACCCGAGAAAGGATTTCCTGTAGTAAATGGAGAGGTTAGTCTGCACGTTTGCTATCTTGCCTGTGCGTGTCGGCTGGCTAAATTGTGATCATTTTCTGTTTAATGAAAGGGGATAATATTTCATTTTATTGCAGTAAATGGAGACATAGCATACACTATTTGATGTTTAAAAATGCAGAAATATTTAAATAGATGGCACAAACGTAGAAGGGGAATCCGTCATTTTTCACATGAAATTACCAGATTCCAGCTAGCAGTAAGTTATTTGGCGGCATAATGTTCGTCGTTGAAGTAGAGTCTGGTTATTCTGAATCCCGCACTGCCTTGTCATTTGTTCAATAAACCACTTGATCTGAACTGATGAACCCTTATCAACGTTTAAACGTATTAAATCCATTATCAATTATAAAACCGATCCTTACGGTTAAGCAGATTTAAACAATAACGAGTTGGGAGAGAGGCACCTCAGCATCTAGAGGCTTAACTCCGGTTACAATCAGCTTACAGAGGTTAAATCCACGATCACAAATACGCTTTATCCAATCGTTGCTGGATTAGTCGCAAAAATGTGGTTCGAAACTTAAGGTGGGATGTAACAACTGTAGCACCGATAACAAGAGAGGAACAAGCATTCCGTTTTAAAGTAGGGACGAAGTGTAATTGTTACCATTGCCAGAACTGTTATTGCATAATACTTGTTTTTGAGATACGATACTAATTTTATTGTTGCATTTGAGTTTAATTTTAGATTATTTTATTTACTACATTTTACCACAATTCCCCCATTTCAAGTCTGTTGTTTTAATTCAATCAGATGTAGTTTTTCAGTTTTATAAATCAAAACAAATTTGTTAAATATTGTTAAAAAACTAACAAAAAAGCCAGCAAAAATTTTAGACATAAAAGAAACAAGTTTATTGTTCTGGAATTTTCAGGGAGATAAACCATGTGTAAATTTATAGATTTCTAACTGAAAACGAGATGTTTGTGGAGTATACAGAAACGACAGATTTGAAATGAGGAGCATTGTAGCAACACGAAGAAAAACTTTTAAAATAAAGAAATAGAAAACAAATCTTACACAACTATGGAAATATCATAATTAAGAATAGAAGATTTGAGAAAAGAAACGTCCACCTTAATCAGTAATCCGCAGGCAAATACTGAGATAATAGGGATTAATGAAGATATTATTGTGTCGAGTAATACTATTGTTGGTTTAAATACTCCGATAATTGACCTTATGTTGAAGCTTGATCTATTTTGATTATGATTATGTACTATGTATTGAAAATGAAAGGTATTTATTCATGCATAAAGTAACACTTTTTAAATGCGGTACGGCATATCAACTATATCAATTTGTAAAAGTTTCAGAACAAAGGAATTCAATGATATATTGTTAACCCTTACAAAAGAACACTTGAAATCATATTCACAGGAAAACAATTCCTATCAGTTTTGGGACAATAGCATATCAAAAACACAGTGCAAAATCACTTTGTGCTCCTTTTTGTTGTCTACGTTTTCAAAATGATAGGAATTTCAGAAGCTGGTTCCGTGGAATTTTCAACCTCCTCTGTGTAAGGGGTTACAGGCAGTAGTATGACCACCTGGCATGTCAGCAGGTCCAAAGCAGGAGTATGTGGGTCCCAGACAAGATATACAACATGGGTCTTAAAACATTGCGTTTGTGTATAAAATTGTGCATTGTTGTACATGGTAAATGCTCATTTTTCATTTAGAAATCTATACATCTACTTCTTTATTGCAAATAATTTGGAAATGCACTATTTCAATGAAAATTTATTTAAAAGATAGTTATGAATTATTGAATATGGTTGATGTCATATTTCAAAACCCCAAGGGTTTAAATTGATTTCAAATTAATTAATCTAGATGTCTGTTTTCATTTATTTAAAGTTAAAGCCTCATTAGTTTCTACAATTCCATTTCGGGCTGCACACTGCTATTTACTCAACCCTAAACCCCAGGGTGTTTATTAGCCTACCACCTGGGGCAAACAGCTGGTCGACTTAACGACAAATCCTACCCGTTTACACAGACTCACCTTACGTATGATGTTTCGCCCTTTTTAAAGCATTTTATTGCTATGTTCACTGTTTAGTAAGAAGCCTTGGCTTTTGTACACCTGTGGGGGATTCAAAACCATGAAAAGTCCTGCTCAAATTACTTTGTTTACCCTTCAGATACCACGTTTTAATGACAGGCTTTCTTAAAAAGCGTGAACATTGACATTATCAAGGTATTAAAGACTGTCTTAATCCCCTAAAATGGTCTTTTTTACCAGTGAACTCTCACCCTGTTTTGAGTAGGGGGAAAAAAGAAGTCTTGTTTGGTCCATCCGGTGAAAGACGCAATAGTAGTTGCTAAGCGAGATTAGGTTACCAAGAAACGGGTATTAACAAAAAAGAAGGTTTTAGTGGTGATAATTCAGCATTTTAACACCTACTACTTTATTAATACTATGCATAAACACTGTTGTAATGTGAGAGGTGTTAATGACATACCGTGGCTTTGATAACGCTTTTGTTTAATCCACATTTCTGTCGGGTATAAAATACCACTCATTGCCAAGAAGGAAATGCATGCAGAATGAACTTTTATTTTGGAGAAACATATATCTAGAGGAAAGAAAATTGTTTACATTGGTTGCATAATTTCCGTTGTTCATCACGAATTTCTAAAAAAAAAAGTTTGAACAAATGAATATGATTTCCTTGTTTATGTTTTAGGAATGAGGAATAAGTTGATTTTTAAGAAGATCTAATTAAACTACAATTATGTAGAACATTACACAAAATGGTATCAATTGTATACTTAAATAAAACCATAAGGGAGAGATCTGCCGCCGTGTTAAAATTCTGACACGATTTTTGAGACGATAAAAATTGATGGTAATTTGATGATCTGATGGCTGAAAGTCCTTCGCTGACACACTCATAGAACACTAACCATAGTTTAATGTTAGTAACGCCTGGAGAAAAGTAACAAATGACTTTCTTGATATAATAAACCAGAGGGTGAAATTCCTATCATTTTGGGACAAAAGAGCATCAAAAGCACAGCGTGCTAGCATGAAAATAATCGAAAAGAAATCCACTAAAGACCAGAGGACGAAATGTTCATCCCTCTTAATTTTGTGAATCTTAGCCGTTTTCAATCGAGTGGAAGACACAGCATGAAAGTTTATTGTCATAAAATGAAGTAAATTTCCTGAGCTGTTAAAATATTCGATACACAGCATATATTTCACATCATAAACCGTAATAAGCCAAGCACCGCATTTCACCTAACGTCACGAACAGAAAGTGGAGTAGCGCGTAGAGGATTGAAGCACGAAGTTTGAACACGAAGCAAAGTCGATTAAAGTCGCCTTTAAGTACAATCCTCGCGGATAAACAAAGATGATCAAAACCAGAAGCTCAAGTGATAAAACTCGCATTTCATATAAAAAGATAATAGAGAAAACCCTCTGGTATGTTAATGTGTGTATGTTAAGCTCGTGGAGGTGTAAGAATTAACCAAGGTGACAAAACTTGTGTGAATCCCAGAGTGTGAGTCCTGTGAATCTTGAAACAGTAGAAATACTGTATTACACTGTATTTCTATTCACAAGAATACACGCGATGAGATTTATCTTTTCTTAACAGTACACGGAATTTGTATCAGTTTCAAAACATCGAAAACAAAAGAAAGGACATAAGAATTTCACACTGCGCTTTTGATGCGCCATTGTTCCCAAACTGATACGAATTCCGTGTACTGATGTCTCCAAATAGGTCAGATGACCCTTAGCTGTGTAACTAAAAAGAAAGTGAATTTGAAGAAGGGAATCGTAATATATATTTTACAAACCAGTTATTAATTTAATGTCCTCAAAAGAGCAACTACTGATATTTAGGATAATTTGGAACTAAATTCCACATCGTGAAATTCTCTGATGATTTTAAAACTTTAAACTCTTTAGAAATAAAAGTATGTCACTTCTCACCACTTCTTAGTGCACTTGCTTCTTCCACAAGGGTGTAGGACGGCAAAATCGTAATGCCAACCATTTACGCAGTGTTAAAATTGGCAAAATCAGTACATGGAATTTGTATTAGAAGTTTAACAATAGCGCATCACAAACACAGCGTGAAACTCTTTCGTTCTCTCCTTTGTTCTCTTCGTTTACAAAATGATACCATTTCTGTGTACTGATGGCACCTGATTATATTGTTAGAAATACGATGTTTTGGACCAAATATACCTCACATCTGTAATTATGTCTGTAAAATGGAGATGAGAGGCTATACAATAATTACTTTTGTATGTCTTTATGTTTTTATGTTCAGCAAATACCATTTACTTTTGTGCAAATTAGTCCACATTGTAAATGATTAAAATATTGCGCAATAGTTAGCATTATGGATATTGGTAGGGATCTTGCGTCATTACGGGTTTGACATCCACCACCCTGTTTGCGCCCTTTTGCTTAGTGGGCTTACCTCCAAAGTAATTAACCTGAACGAATGATTGTTTTACAATCTAGGATACTGCATATTGGATCGACCGTTAACAAGAAAATAAGTCGAATGTTTTGCACAAAACTGGCTTAATAATCGTTTGCATACATCCCACGTAGTAACAACAGAGTATCATTAAATATTAGATGTTTGGTTTCGAGAGGAAGAAGTTTATACAGTATTAGAGGAAAAACAACATTGCCGCAAAAACATAGATTAGAATCAACAGCTTAGATCATACAGTTTCACGTAATGCAAATTCTGAATCGACCCGTTTTTGTGCGTTTTTAAACAGCTTTTCATCAGTAAGGTTCCAAAAATTCACCTCGTGGCACAAAGTTCAGTCCCTTGTTAAATTTAAAACAACAGTTTTAATTTGAAATAAGGCTTAATTGGACAAAGATTAACATAACGGGTTTGCTAAGGACTTATCTTTCATTTTGAGACAATAGAATCTCACAATTTGCCTTTCATTCGAACAAAAAGCTCCTATTGTTTCCAAACTGAACAGATATGAAGAAAATACACATGTTGTGTCATTTGATATCATTCCATGAGAAAAAATAAAATAAAAAGAATTGGGCCACAGTAACATTTTCGCAAATTGTAAAAAACTTTAACAGTTTAAAAGGTTTAAAAAACTACTTCTTCAATGGAACAAAATAATGGAAATCGGCATTTATTTTTGATACAATCCAACATGCAATAACTCAGGGCCCAGTGTGTACTTCTTCTAAGTTCTAGAGCATAATTTTTTTAGAAGAAGACAACTACGACTTAGTTTCCGTTAAAACGAAGCTTGCAGGAAAATTGGTACCCAGTATACAAAAATCATATCAGAACTTTGACACGGTACTTTATGAGAGTTCCCTTATAATTGATACGATTTTTGTGTGGTGCAATCTCCTTTTGTAAAGCTAAAAAAGTGATGACCTTACAAATGAGACCTGCTCACTGTACACCAGTTCCATTTCCGTAAATATGTTTAAAATAAAAACACATATGGGTTATTCTTGATTGTAAAATAAATAACTTTAATCGGTTCATTGATGAGACCCATTGTCCGGCTTCTTAGCCTTTCAAGATCAAATGATGGACCAGATGTTATTCAAAAAGTTTCATGGAATTCAAAGATTGAAAAAAAACCATGAAGACAAAAAGTGGCAAAATGATGAAAGTCAATCAGTGCCCGATGGACTGTCAAACAGAAATGAAAATGAATCTATTGAAAAGGCAGCTAAAAGGTCGTGAGTGAATTATTTGAAGAAGTTTCTAATGTGGCATAATTGGAGTCGAGTATTTGTGCCTCTTTCAAAGGTGATGGGCTAATTGCTATTAAGTTTCTGCAAATACCCATTATCTGGTCTTTAGATTGGACTGATCTGCGACAGGAAGTTCGGAGAGAGGCTTGTGTTTGCACAGCCCACAGGCAATGCCTCTCTTCTCCTAATTGATTTCGAAACTTTGCCGAAACTGAATCAGGGAATTCATGCGGCTAGCTCCGGCTTGCCCCATTAGACTGTTTACCCAGGCTTCTCTGTGCAGGCTCTGGCAGAAATAGGATGCCATTAGACAGGCTCCCAGAACAAACAGACACTCAGGATTTGTTCCTATCACAAATGTAAATGTCTTCCCCATTTAGGATGTCATCCCTTCAACTTTGACTTCCAGCTCTTTTCCTTTGTTGCCTGTGTCTCTTTGAAACATTCTTCGTTATTATAAGTTCTCTGCTCGTCAATAGTTTCTTTATCTCACACATTTCCACACATTTTTAAACTTCACAAAGTTTCTTTTCTCAAGAGTTTCTGCTTTAATTGCAAAGTAATGTCGATCTACATTAGAGTTATGGACCAATGTCTTCACTCCATCTTTTAACGAACCCCTTGCATTTGCTAAGATTTCTTCAGTAACGAAAAAGGGAACTAACAACAAAAGAAAGACTCCGTCTTTAAAGATAGACTTATTAGATAACCATTTCACGAGCTCTTGAAATTCCTAGCAATTTGAAAACGTAGAGAACAAGAGAGGGAACAGAAGAATTCCTCGCTATGTCTTCAATGTGCTGTTGTTTCAAAACTGACAGGAATTTAATCCTGTCAGTGCTTGTGAACAAATTTATACTGAAAATATATTAAAAATTTAAAGCATTGACCACCAATCTAGTAGGACCACAAACACAGCTCGCAGATTGTCGCAATACCTCCGGCCAGATTACATCCGACGCAGCTCATTCATGGATTCGCAAGAACATGAACAAAGGAAAGTGACTTTTAGTATTCTAGTATGAACTTACTTATTCCCATTTCGTTTCATGTAAACTGTACAATAGATGACTCTTATATCTTAAACCTTAAGAGTTACTATTGCTTTATTCTACAAATTATCACAGATGTTTTCATCAATTTTTGCACTATCACGGTCAGGATACGAACCTAAATTCGGTGGAACCGGAAATGGAACCTTAATTCTGTCACATTGTTTGTCAATGG
>JBCAUI010024121.1:0-21649 GCA_038406195.1 Haplosyllis anthogorgicola | reverse complement strand
TCGATTTAAGGGCTTTCAGACTGAAAATAGTACAATCCGGGACCATTTCAATTCCTGCATGTTATTCCAATACAAATATTAAATCAAACCCATCACCATCTATTTGAAAATAAAAAGCCACTTTGCGACATAGATCTTTTTGAATCCATATGTGAACTATAATAATAGAGGTTTAGAGAGAGGGTGCAAGACAGATATAATGGTATGTCTGTTGAAAAATAATGAATGGGAAAATTATTCTGAAATGTTATCCTGAGTGAAGTGAGGCTTAAAGTTTTTATAAATTACAGTCTAATTTTAGTGTCTTGAGGTGCTAGGGCTCCAAAGTTGGCCCCAAAACTAGGGGCTGGGGGCCCCAGGGCCTCCCCCCTTGGATCCGCCACTGCGTTAACAGTAAGATTATCTTATAACCAGTGATCAGCATTATTAAAAACCAATATCAGATTTGCTAACCTTTACAATTCACAAGAACAAATATAGAATAACTCATTCCTCTTTTAAACAACAAAACAATACTTTTCTTTACGCGTTAAAGCTGACTACAGACATCAAAGGCAAAAATCACAAGATAATCTTTGTCGTTGTGAGATTATTCCTTCCAATGTCCGTGCAATGTCTACTAGCTAAAATGTACATGTATATAACTACGTTAACAATAGGTTTTCACACCGCGTCTTCCACTAGAATAATCACTGCGTGATTTTCTGATTGTTCGAGAAATGAAAAGACATAAACGAATATTTTATCGTCTGTTAATAAATCTTTTTGAAATATACATTCAATATTTATTTCCAATTTATTTCATTAGCGTTAGTTTCCCCAAAATGTAACAAAAATATTACAGCAAACGTATAAAAATGTTTTAGCAAGGCTCTATTGTGTACCGTTTGCGAGCTGAGCAGTTTTCGGATGGACGTGGGAGGCGAAATTCCCGCTTCTCATCCAATTATATATTTTAATCTTGCCTATAAATTACCCATCTCACAGTGCAATTTCCTGATAATAACGTGAAGAATATAGTGGGCCAGGTGGAAGAACATCAGATAATGTGACCTGCACAATAACGCATCCAAAACACACAATCTCAAACTGTCTCTTGCTTTAAAAGAAGTATGAAAGATGCCCCAGAAACATATGCCTTTTGTCAGCAATATTCAAACTTGGAGGATAGTGACTACAATTTTAACTGTTTTATTGCATCCTTTACTAAAATTTCCAAATCTGCGTTCGTTATACTTTAGTTTGAACTTCGCGGAATGTATGCAAAAATCCATAAATGCTGAGAGATGTGTAGCGCGTGGGTTGATCAAAGTTTTCCAGTCCAGCATGATATACTAGCCGATATACTGGCTAATTCTTTCGCAAATACGCAGGGTTACCTGACCTGATTACGCATTGTTCCTAACGTTTTACCTCACTCGCCCTTGACGTTACTACAAGGAATGTCCTCAACAAGTGAATTACACACGGTTTATGCATGTATTGTATGGGTAAGCTCTCTACTGAGGTGAGGATATTTTGTGATGACTCAATCTCTAAAAGGCGCATTAGAATAGTTTACTCTAAATGTGCATGTGCACATTTGAACTGTTCAATCTTACACCAAACGGGTTATGATATAACTGTATTGCAATTGTGAGCAGGTGAATCAATTTTCTGATCACAATGCGATGGCATATTGATGCTGCATCTACCTGGCTTCTGATTCGAACCGATTTGCAGACAGTCGACACGAAGAGGAGTCATTAAGCAATATCAAGCACACTTTGGGGGGTGACATGGTCAAAACGAATACTTATTTGAATGTCGCTGGCGATGTAACAGGCTCCATGATCATTTTACAAAACATCATAATTCCATTTTGATGAAACATTTCTGACACCAAACTGAAGTGAAAGATTCATGTCACGGAAGGTCGCTGGGACAAGACATACAGATTTACACTCACATCAAATATACAAACTCAAAGGCAAGCTGGGAAGTAGGCTTATATTGACTGTCAAGGCAGCCAAGAACACATGCTTAAGGAATTGTACAGTGTACACCATAACCAGTCCACATCAACCAATCCATTTCCCCAAGCTGAATGTGCAATGACAGTAGTACAAACCGATATTTAATGTTTCACAGGCTGGCATTCTCATCTCGTTGTTTGCGCTGTTTACCGTCAGCACACTACAAATTATTATTTGACATCCCATTCTCTACGAAGTGAAAAGCAAGTACACAGAGAGGTGGGATAGGTGTACTTCAAATCTAGTAATATTCAGTCTCACCCTCACATAAGTCCCCCTTTCCAAGTTAGCCTCAAAAGACTTCGCCTTAATAAGTTACGTATAAATGAACTTAAATCCTGGGGTTAGAATTACTGGAAATGGAAGTGCATAAAAGTAACAGCCTACATCACCATACAAGGGTCGCATTCAATTCTTACCCACGAATTGACAGTTGTGATCAGTTATTAAGCCAGAATTATCTACTGGTCTTTTTGCTGGACTAAGATGGTCTAGTGGTCATTATAAATGCACTGATAAATATCTAATCCTGCGTCACCTGTGGTTGATTATTTGGATTATTCCGTCACAACTAGAAATCAGCCAGTCACCAATCATTGTTTTAGAATATTGCAAAGAATATCTAATAGACATTGCTACTGAATATTAGAAACTTGATAAAGCTAAGAGAAGCGCAAAACACAGAACAGATATCAGAAGGATGCTTCACGCAGCAGAAAACCGACGATTACTGTATTCTCTGAAAGAAACGCTACATGCTTTTCGGTCTGTTTTCATTGAACACAGTGGTTTTCTTTGAATACATCTCGGTTCCGTAACAGCAAACATCAGCATCATGCACGGTGTGAACAATAGGATGTATGATTCACTGGTGTGCAATAAGTAGATTTAAACAGAGGACATAATCTTTTTGTAAGTTCACTGTCTAATTGTTAATTCTTTAGACTCGATTATTTGCATTATAATTAGAGCAACAGGAAAAATCATGTGGCAAGCCCTCTTCTTTATTTAAATTCAAGATCCTATCTTTCTGATCAGCCGATCTGAGCTAATAAATTACTACTACTATTTTCTACATCATAAAAATTATAACAGCAAATGCTATATTTTTGACAAAAAACAAACACGACTTCGCATTCAAAAAAATAAAACAGACGTCGACGAATCATAAAACTGCTTGTCAACTGTTTATGGCCAGATAACTGAAGGCAGCATATTCTAGACTCTAAAATGTGGCCATTCATTATTTCCTTCTAGGCATTGGTTAGTTTTATGTCTTATGGCCCATAAGCAATGTGGGACTTGGGTCTCTATGCCTAAACGCATCATATGCAAATGTGATCATATTATTCCATCTTGGACTCCCTACAAGGCGGCAGGGATGATGGGATTAGCTCAAGTCCGACCAAAACCAGTAGATTCATGATTCATCAAGTTTTATGACAAGAATATCCATAATTTATCTGTCACAAAGACTTCAGCACCCAAAGATCATATCAACATTAATAAAATGTGCAATTATCATTTGCACAGGGTCCATCGGCTATTATGCATTCTTTAGAGGCGCTGGTCATGCTCAATCAAGAAACAATATCTGACAGACTTGATCCGATGACAATTGTTCGTGTCCAACAATCTCGTAACAATGGCTAAATAAGTAGACGGTGGCCAGCCGTAATTTGACAAATATTAGAAGCTGCTTTTATTGACCTTTCACTGTCACTTCCTTTAATGATTCCTTTTACCGATTTGGCGTGCGTTTCTGAAACGCCAAAAGTTTTACATGACCAATTTGGAACAGATAAAGCTTTTTCCTCAAGATTTTGTCGCATAATGCCAATGATGAATCTGTATTTATGCTATTTTAACAAGTAACGGGCCTATCCGCATAAAAGAACTGACTATAAATTCCTGATTACGGGCATGTTACTAATTCTTTGAATTTGTCTGCATGGCGCAAAGTATTACACACATTATGTTTCTCTATCTCTTCAAATTTACTTTTCAAAGTATATTGTTCACATGATAATCAATAAAGCACTGCAATACGAACGAAAAGGTTCTCGGGCTTTTTAGATATACAATGTTAAGCTACACATGAATAAACTGGCATAATGCATCTATAGCTCTATTGTTCAACGCCTGACATTTGGATAAAAGATTAACCATTTATTCATTAGTATGAAGCAGTTTTTCTTAGCAGAAATAGAGAAAGATGGCTAAAACCTTTTTATTTCCTCATACTACCTGTCACCTGGTCCTGATAATGTGTCACTTTTGGCTTGGGCTTCGCTTTCTAAGGCATAGTAATTGAAAGTAAACACATTGATGGCAGATTGTTATCTATTATTTGGGCCCTCAAAATAAAGAAATGCATCACACCAGTCTGGAAAATCAATGGCAAATCCATATTCACAACAAAAAGAAGTAAATTAGGGAAAGGACTAGTGCCTTTAGATGGGCTGCTTTTGAGGAGAAATGGCTTGTTTGAACAAGAGGAAATGAGGCTCCATGAGCACACAAATGTATCAATTGGCTACAATTTAGATACACCGAGATCCGAATAATTATTCCTGCCATCATTTTAAAGCTACCAATATGCAGGGTCCTCTTAATTTTCCTTCTATGTGCTAACTAACTTCTCGTACATCTCTGCATGTACGTCCAAAAGTCTTTTTCTGGCATTGTTCGAGTCGGCGTTGTTGGTTGTGCACATTAACACTCATGTTACTTGTAACTTTTATTCAAATTATTAGAAATGTCTTCTTTTAAGAATCTAACCTACACAACATTCAACGACCGATTTCGGATGAGGGGAATCTGGATTTTTATTGACTCACCATACAAAAGCTTTCAAACAGACAGAGAAACTGATCTTTGAGAAAGACACACAATCCAATATCCAATGTTTATTCATTCTATTCACTTTCAGAGATTCAGCCACAGAAGGCCCCAAAGCAGTACATTTACAGACACACGGATCTCCAATGAAATCGCAATCACAGGATGATTTCAATGTCGCAAATCTTTTGTCAATATTTTGAGATGGGGCCGGGTGCATACATACACAGAGAAAAATACTCCTTTTCCCAGACAATTGCTTTCCGAGGAAACTTACAAATATTTGGTTGTGATTGCCAAGGATACAATTCGTGGAGGGGGTGGGGAGGAAGCGGAGACAGGCTCCGGGGAACCACCATTTTCAGTTTACACAAGAAAATTTACTGATTTTGATCTGTTGTATCTTATCCATATTTAATGATTGGGGGCACGCGGGGCATTTCTTATCCACCTCACGAGAGACCTCAAACCCGTCGAATCTTAATGACCGAAGTCATCGGTTCTCTCAAGACAAACTTTGGCTTGTTTACTTTGATTGTCACTCAATGAAGAAGTGATTTCTCGCGGGAGCACAAGAGGCTGATTGGTATTGTGCTCCATGCCCCTTTTATGAATAAGGAAGTGAGGAAAAATATTAGCTCAACCACCACGGACTCCCCACTTACAAGTTGCTTTGTTAAGAATATGAAATTACTCAGGTCTTTCTACACAGCGTCTGTCCAAAGAAAACGAGCGACTCGTACTCGTGCAACATCAGGTCCATTCTGATAAATAATGAAAATTGCACTTCACATCACACCACCTATTGGCAGAAATCTCCTTAAAGTCCAAGCAACATAAATTCGTCCTATTTGGTAATTTTATTTACCTCATTTGGTAATCTATTCACTGGTGTAATTTTCTGGGACAACCCTAAAGAGATAATAATTTTCTCTCTTTCTATGTGACTTTCCCAACAAACTCCCATACTTACGCAACACAAAACACTCAGAACAGTTTAAAGTCGCTGAAATTTGATATTCTCCATTAATGGATTAAAGGGCTTCAGAGTCCTCCTGGTCTCTGTCACAGCGACGGATAAAAAAACAAGAAGTAAAACAGATAATGTAATGATACAAGGTATCAATCATGACTGTCATGCAAGACAAAGATTCCGCATGTTCAACGTGTTCGTCGTGTACAGAAACATTATGTACTCATTTCGTTTACCGCTGCCACGTTCCAAGTCCTCACTGTGTAACTAGTATTCTATGTTAATTTTGCAGGCGGCATTAAGTTTCTCAACCCTAGCACTTTTGTGGACGAGGTATTACACAGGAACATTTCCATTCAAATTTTGATTTTTTTTAGATAATTGGACCTAGTTAACACAAACATCCGGTAGCAGTCATTGTCTATATCTGGGACGATCAAGGTGGGCAAATTTCTAGGCAGTCATGAATGTTGAAAGAGTTCAATATCAATACAAATAATTAAAGGCATATAACGTTAAGTTTGTGAATTCATTTACAAAGAACACGATGTCAATGCTTTCATAACTCGCTGGCGTAGAGCTTTAAATATAAACTGGACACTTACATTATGCTTGAAAAACATAGTACGAGTTCCCACTGTCCTAAAATGACCTAATTTCATCACACGAAGGAAGCAACTAAGGTGTGTCAGACGTAAAAACCTACCAAACGAGGTGTCCAGATAGCAGCACTGACCCTCATGCCTCCCCCCTACCCCGACTGTTGCCTAGAATTGTCTGAAATGGCCAGAAATGCATTTTACCCAGTCCGGGCAGGGGGGGGGAGGTCCAGGTCAACCTTTTGCAATGGCGGCAGAGAACACAAATGTAGATTTCGTCCAATACATAGAGCCTCCTGCTGAGGCATGAGGGTCAATAATTGGTAATGGTATGGTAAGAAAAATATCAGTGGAGGACAATCAGAAAAACTGTTGACAGGCTTGGAAACTTACGTAACGACTGCATCACCAAGAAGATCTGGGTGCATGATCTACGTTTACCTTCATATTTACCGTTACTTTGTGAACCATTGATACCGTTGAGCAAACGTCGAATCTTCTCTCCTAACAATATAAGTAATACCACCCCATCCCTATTGAGGAGTTTGCCTGCAAATATTTGACAACATTTTCCTGAAAGCAAGTATCTAAATGTCATCTATCATCGTCAGCGTTTTTGTTTCTTCCTGCGTTTATGTAATTCTGTAACTAACAGATGTAACTGACTATAATGCAAGTCTTTCGTGCTTTGATGGAAGTTCACGATAAGAAAAACCAATTATGATAAGGCCTAACAAACAGAGAACAATATTTATCACCAACTCTAATTCTATTATTTCTCTAACGAAAGGCTGAACATCAATACCCTTAATTTCTATAACATTATAATTTAATCTCATGTATAACGTTCATGTACGATAAAGATCTCAATTTTTTGACAAACACAACAAAAAATCTATTGCGAATGGCTTTCATAAGTTGATTTTTGTCGCTATTTGCACAGCAGTTAAGACTTCTGCTGTATCTTTACTTTTGGCTGCATAACAATGAGTCTTTCGATTTTTTCTAAATGTCTTGTGTATAAAGCAATGTGTGATCAGATGGATGAATAATTACACGTCTGTAAGAATACAATTGTGTAGGATATATTTATTTAAGAAGTTTTCAGCAGGTGAAATGTAACATAATTAAACTCAGAATTAAATTTATTATTCAATTTAGATATATTGCCAAGATCTTCCTTTCTTCATTGGTAGCGATAAGCTGTTTATCACATTGAGTACGAATGCAAGACTTCAAAAGCTGTTTACATTTTACCATGCGGTGTTTACTAATATTAAACATTTCAACAAATAGATTTTAAATTATTACAGCCAATTTAAATACGTATAAGTATTTTAAATGTCACGGCTTAAGTATATAATGATATAGTATAAAAAATATGAAGGCACAAAACTGGATATGGATTTAAAGCATACGAGTACCCTTTGCCTTCACACGATTGGTAATATATCCAAAAATATGAGACGGAAGGAGATAACGGTTCAGCGACCGCCCGTTTCACGCACATAGCCTCGGACCTTGCATTTCACGCTGTGCCTTGCAAACGAAACAAAAGCACAGCGTATATTTCCATTTTGTTCACAGGAATGAACGACAACTGCCTTTATATGACTGCCTCAGCTAGCGGCAAAACACCTCAAGGTTCAAGTTCACAAGATGCAATCAACACTCTGAGAATCCTTGGAAAGTATTTTTTCAGTGAACGAGGTGACAATAAAACTAGTTGGCGATATATTTGTTGCCGAGCTGAGCAGTTCGAAGTCATTACCAAGGAACTTTGATCAGACATTCATGATGTTTCTTCAAATGATGCTGGTCCAATATCAAGTCAAAAAGCACGATGCTCACACAATTTTCCGTGACCCAAGATCGTCATGCCAGATAAAGGGGAATAAAAAGTTAAAAGCAAATTGGATGACCATATTCAATAACGCAAAAGGATATTAGAACTCATCAAGGTGCCAGCTTATCAACACGTCAAATCAGTACTTTAACGGTCTGTCTATGTGTATATATGCGTTTTCGGGGAGAATCGTTTGTGGGGTTGCATCCCATTTGACTGCGGTGGGTACATTATGTGAATTACAAGTTGCTATGTGGCTGTGGCACGCCATATGTAGTCAAACGTTGCACCCATCTCCAATCCAACTTATAACTCATCAATATCATCAAATAATCTGTAAACCTGTAAAACTTGACAAATTGCATGAAAGCTGCAATAGCTTCTGCTGGGTAACTTTGTTGTTGGATTTTATTTCTGAAGTTTGTTAACTTCAAAGTCAACTCCTAACAATACGTAATCACAATTAGTGGACAAAAGTTTATTCTCTGTATTCAAGCGCTAAGTCATGCATAAAATTCATTAAAATCACTTTAATATATCAGAGATTTCAAACCTCAGGTAAGGTATTTTGCAATTTCCGCAATTTTATTAAGAATTTTAAAATTTAAATGTTTTCAAACTTATTTCTGTAAACAAGGTTATGTCAGCACAACAATGCTCGTGAGCAAGTCATGAACTTGCAAATTTCAGGGAGTTTACAATAAAGTTTTCCAAAAACTCTTACGAGCAATACGTGTGTTCAGTGGTGTGCAAGTGGAAACTCAAATTAATCAGATACCGAGATGAGTTAATGACCAAAGTTCGGTTTATTTTCCGCACACTTCCATTTGTACCTGATTGGATTAACTATCTGGCTTTTATGGTTTTAAAGTCAAATGGCTGAGGCACGCCACATCTGATAAAAAGGTATGTTTTGCCTAATGAGCTATAATAAAAAGCCATTGGGAAAATTAGAAAGTTTTGTGACATATTAAATTGGAAAAAGGCAAACAGCATAAACAGACATTAGCGGAGATAATTTAGCACTGTATCTCCTAAAAGCAAATGATTTGTTAAAGTGGTTTGTTGAATGATTTACAAAGTTTGGTCTCCTGTAGGACTGGAATGGAGAGGGGATGAGGAGACCACACCTAGGTTGCTGAATGGGACATATCATCTAATCTCACCGTTAGTACCTGTACTGAGAGTGCTTGTGTCACACAGGACTGCCTTTTTAGACACATCTAAATTTTCATTGGTAAAAACTGTGAACGTTTTTCTCAGTCTCCTCCGTTAGGATGATTTCACACGAGAAGCTTAATATTGATATTCACCTATTTCATCTGGGACTAATAAAATTTAATCCGTAAAGGACAAAGAGAAATCTTAAATAACTTTCAAGTTAGAAGAAATTTAATTTCTAACGTTGATAGAAAATGACGCCTTCGTTATATTGTTCCTGGTATCTACTTTAGATTAAATCTGGCATCCAAAGCCAAGATATCATTAACATTAAAGAAACTTTAAAAAAAACTTTAGATATAAACCTCGTTTCACCTCGCGTTGCACCCTGTGGCACCAATTATCGAACTTTCTCAGATATTAAAAGAACCCTCAGCTACTGATATTGCCATCTATTTCTATGGATACAGCTTAACATTTGCTAACAATGCCTTTGAAGTGCTTACCACTATTGAGACATCACCCACTGTACAAGGAAACATAAAGAAAACCCATTCTTAGCTTATGAATTTACTTGCACTAATCGAACGAGAAACAAATTCCTAATATGAAGCCCGACAAATAAAGGCAAAAGGTCTGTTTAAAACCTCACAAGTGGCCTTTAATGTCGCTTGTCTTCCAAGGGTGAGGTATTTTGTATGTTAGGTGACTTGTTTCATTACTTCGTTTCCTCCCGTGGGGAGTCAATGTCTCTCTACTCTGGCTGCAGAAGAAGGTCACTTACTTCAGAAGGGTCTCTTCCAGTTTGCAAAACAACAGTTCATGGGCGTGTAGGCCTGGCAGTAGCGGAAATTACAAAAGGCATTTGTGGTGCTTTGTAGCCGCTTGTGAGTTCCTTTAAGGCAAAAAAGACCGTCTAAATGCAGGGAAAGAGGAGGCAACGCAAATTGAATCTTCGTTACTGGAGAAGCTGAGTTGCCTGCCATTGCCAGAGGCCAAGACCAACCAAGATCTACTACTAATAAAGAAAACGAGCACTTTATTGTATTGGGCATTGTCCAGACAAGCATTTGCCGCTTTTCTCCGTTGCCCTTCATTCCCCGAAGAATGTAGTGTAACAGGTCTAATTAAGTGAAGAACATAGGGGGCCTGTCGACCTCGATTCAATTAGGATTCAATCTTCTAACCGTCTTTATCCACTTTGTGAAATCGGATGATGGGCGCTTTTGGCAAACACGATCTATGACACTGTTACAAGACTCCGCCGAAGGAACTGAACAATTGTTGTGTCTTCCTAATTCGTTTAGATCAAACGCTCCTTAAGGCCTATTGTCAATTGACACACGGAACATGAGGGATGCAGACCTTTCCTTGGTGGATCCAGAGGCATGAGTTGTGTCAGGTTAAATGTAACTGAATACGGAAAGACTAAACACTGAACACAAGAATCGCCAAGAAAATGATTTTGAAAGTATTTCAAAATCAAACAACCACAATGTGCTATTCACGTGAACAAAATCAACTAAGGTATTAATACCAACCAGATATTCCATTAGAATACACTGTGTACATCTGTGGCAAAATAAACGTTAGAGTCTTCGGGATGGAAGAGTACTTTTTTTGAGAATGAGAAGATTCCTTTCTTTGCAAAAACTTCTCAACCTTGGGGGTCAAAATCACCAAAAAACCGAATTAATTCTCTGGATCTGCCTCTACACAGGTAAGCAGAACTTGATGCACAGAAGCAACCTCTCAGACTCACTACTGTGCCTCCTCCTATGATCAAAAGCCTATTACTAACAAAGACAAACCAGCTTCCTGAAGAACAAGCATCAGTTCCCTCAAAGACATCAGCCAAGTTTGATCTTTTCTGTGGAAATGTCACAAGCATGTTCGAGTGTTCTTTCAGCAAAAGAATAGGACCTATGCGGCATCTAAAGTTCTCATTTGTCACAATCTTCATGATCTTATGTCAATTCAAGTACCGGAGGGGAAATAAGCTCTGTGTATTTTTTATTTTCTACAAAGTCACTTTACTGTAAATCTGGCAGTTTTCAAGTAAATAATTTGCACGACATTTTACTGTCTTTTCCTTCCAAAGCGATAAAAACAAGTGGCTATGTGAGAGAAAATGTGATTCGATCTGTTCATATAACATAGGAAAATGTCCCAAATGAATCTTTTCAAGAGTTTCGTGTGGTTGTTTTTCTCACATGTTCGGAATAAATTCATTTGAAAAATCGTCTCCCAACAAACAAAGCTAGTACCGTAAAAAAAATCGTATCTTTTCCACTAAAACGCACTCCACCTGAGCTCGGAATGAGAAATCTTATGTCTCTTTTATATAGATTTATATGTCTTTTATTTTACCTTTACAACAAACATTTCAAGCCTTTAAGGGAAGTTTAATAGAAACTGTTTGTCTCAGTTTTCCATGTATTCCGTATTAAGAGATACTTCTTTTCAGCAAGTCACGAGAAAAACCTTTTGGTTTTTTTTGCCGAGAATTGTATGCTGAAAAGATTTTAGAAACTGTAATTATCAAATTTCACCAAAGAAACTTTTCTGCAACTGTTCTCTGAATGATATTCAAATTATGTATCAAGTTTCGATGGCATTTTTTCACACCTGTGTTTCAAGAAAACATAACAACTGCATTGGAAAAGCGATGACTTATTTACGTTAGGATGCAAAGGCGCATAATACTATTCTCTAGGTGTTTTTTCATGGAGTGCGCTCTGTAGACCCACATGCCAAAATTCTTTAATTACCATCAACAGTCGGTGCAAATGTGTAATTGTGACTTCTTGATATAATCCCAGATAATGTATTGCCTACGCAATGACATCTAATGTTTGCAGTATCTATACTAAATTCCTTTCCCCATGAGTCCTTGTACTTGGCTCCTATTTCTGCTGTAACAAAAGGTACCATTTCTGCAGGAGAATAATTGCTTCATAACAGCCAGTACTATATCATTTGATATTAGACCCTGGCATCTATTCCAAAGATCAGATCCATTCTCATAATGCATTTCTTTATTGCCGAAGCTCAGATATAAATTAACAATAATAAATGTCAAATGGAAGAAAGACATCGTCAATTAACTCGAAAAGCAAATCTCTTATAAGGTTAAAAAGTTCTCTACCATTTCTCTTTGTAAGTTCAACACAATGTTATCAAATGCAGTATCGATAAGTAATCAATTTTACTTTATAGTTTGATCGATGCAGGTGCTTTTGTTTGCCTGCATCCTACGCATCTAAAGGCTGTTTGTTGATCACCTCATAATATATGCTTTTATGCACGTCTTTAGTGAATATATCCCTTTAAGTGCGGAGGGAACGAGGTAGCATCAGATAGACTTATTAACTAATGCGTATAGCTGGCAATAAATTGATATTGTTGACATAATATGAGATTCTGCTCCACTTTATATCTGCTAGAAGTAATACAATTGTGATGATGAACCTTTGTTGAAGGGAAAGACAAGTCAGTCAAAAGCAGATCCTGAGGGTTAATAGCACGTACGTTGTACAGATAGATCTGGAGTCAATACACAATGCAATAAACTTTTATCATCCTTCTATATCCCTTATCAGATGTAAAGTTTTAAATGACACTTATCTCCAAAGAAGCTCCAACCCCGACTTTGATTGATTTCGTTTTCTATTATTTATAATTATATCTGTTTAGAGCGTCTCCATAACTTCGGCAGTTTTTACAGTGAAAACAAAGTAATGGCCTTTTACGTAGATTCACTAATGATGACTTTATCATTAACTTTTGTCAATGAGATATATTAATACTCTTTTCAAATTACTATAAAATGGCAATGTAGTACCTATCGGGATATCGGTTCGTATTCTACCCTTGTCTTTGTACGTTTGCTTAACACGAAACAAAAGGAAACGGATCTGGGAAAGTGCTCGAATTGAGCAGGGTAAGATCGCCGATATTGGCGTGGACCAGACTATGACCATGACATTATGGGTTAATGTATGTATTTCTGAAGTCCATGAAGTAAAATCTTTTATGTTCAATGTATTCAAGTTTTGACTAAGTATTTAAACGATATAAGGTTTTAATCTCGGTGTATTTGATATTCCATCTCTTGATATTCCATTTTTTCTTCCCTCTTTTTGGAAAACGTGAGTGATAATAAGGATTCATCATAATGATCTTAGTAACGTATACGGGCTTGGGTTTGTTTTTATACAAGGAAACGTGTTACACTGAATAATTGTCTTTTGTGCTTTTAACAAACTGAATTTTAATGAAGGTGGATATCAAATGATAAACGAATTTGTTTTAGCATCAACAGCTATCCGCAATCACATCCTTGGAACGACTCGCAAAGAATTTCCACTTTGAAAAGCCGATTAAATTAAAATTTCAACGACAAAAATTATATTTTGCATAAAATTGAAATTATCTAACTACTTTGGCAGATTGCTAATCTAAATTCAAAGGTCAAATTGCCTTTATCTTTAATGTTCATTTACATAATGATTTTGCAAAAATTCACCACAACCAGTATACTGTGCAGACAAAAGTCATTGTGCATTCAGGATCTAGAAGGCTATCTGTAGAATGTTGGATAATACATAATAAAATATTATTCATACAGAAACATATTTTATTGTGACCACATATGTCTACCTAGTGTCATCTTGTAAACAAGATACATTGAGTAGATTAGTATCATTTGATATGGAAAAATTAGCATTATTACGACTGAATAAGCTGAAGAATAAGGTAGCATCTGTGGCTTTTCGTGCAATTAGATACTTATGCAACTTTCACTTATTCTGAAGGTTGGTCAGACCTAGCCATGCGAAATAAAGACACACACAAGGGGAGCACAGCTGACTCCTGATGTAATGGCATCACGTTATAATTATCCCGTAAAGTCTTGAACAATAGCCCCCAGATAATTTGACTTTTGTTCCTAAAACCTTACCCTATTAACCTGCCATTGATCTAAACCTAAAGGTGCTTAGGCAAATGGAAAATTACCAATAGAATAGGAAACATCATGTGACTGATTCACTTGTAGCAATATGTTAGGTCGATCTAATTGTTTTCCCATGAGGAAACAACAGCTTTAAGTCGTTTCCAAAGAATGACACAAGAGTTTGGTTTTGGCTGTTGTTTGACATGATCCGAAGAGTACTAATTTTCTTATTCCAAACCAACGTTACAAACTGTTAAAACTCTCGGTTACATCTGATTTAAAAATAAATCGGTATGATAACGTAATTGGTATTTTCGGCGTTTCAAATTCGTTTAGCCTAACTGCATTCTGAGTTAGTAAATAAAGCAGAGTTACGCATCCTGCACACGTCCACGAATATCCTGTTTTCTGCAGTGAAGTGTTTTTGAGAAACATGACAATGACGCCTTGATAAATCAGAAAAACAAGCAAAGTTATGAGAAAAATATGATAAGTGTCATTTCTATTCTCAGCCGTAAAAAGGGATTATTCCTATTGATTTAGGAAATGAAAAAGGCAAAGTCTTTCAAAAGTTAAGTGCTCTGGCATACTAAGTTACACTTTTCTCAATTTGTGCTTCTGCAAGGGAAAATGTAAACGAAAACATCCTCCATCCTTTTGCATTGCCACTGAGCATCTATCTAATGCGACACTTGTAAAAGCAATTGATTTTTCGCACTTTACTTTTGTAGGAAAATCTCCAAAATATAATGCAACGCTTTATCTTACGTCTGTTTTTGTTCAATCAGGCCATAATGTAAGTTTGAATAAAGCTATTGTGTTGCACCTTGGATGCTGATTTATAATGGACATTGAATGCCAAACAAAAAGCATCAGCAAGATTTAAGTATCATGTTTCTTTTGTCAATTTCAATGAAAAGGGGCCCCTAAAAAGCACCAATATAAAAGAAAACATTAAAGCAACAACTGAATGAAAAAATACTATGTAAGTAACAAAATAGTCATTTTTGTATAAAATAATTTCTATGACTTCTCAAAAATTTACACTTTGAAGTTGCAACTGCAGAAATTAACCTCTAAAAGCTTTGTTTCAGCATTTACACACGAAACAGATGAAGTCGCAAAGTTGCATGTGTGAATAAGCCAAAATATTAATCAAATTTCATAAAGCTCACTTTCGATGCGCTTTCCTTTTTAATAGCCAATTTACCTCTCCATACTTCGATCATAACAAAGCCCTTTTTGGTTTTAAAGCCAATCAAAGCTGATCATTTGCTTGTTGCATGTATTGAATTATGTGTAGATGCGACCTCAGTACGAAGATCTCTAATCAACGTGCACATGCGTACATAAACATTTAGAACGAACTGGAACTACAAAATGTTTAAATACCTAAAGTTCTAAGTGGCGAATAACTGATCAACGAATCAACTAAACTTCTGCCTTTCTACCTGTAAAAAAGAAATAAAATATAATTTACAAAAAACCTTCTGTCTTTTACTTTAAATAGATTAACTCAGTTCCCCACAGATCCTACAGAGACATGACTGAATTTTTGTCTTAAATTTGTTCGTTTTGCCAGCTTCGATTTTAAATTTAGCATTTGAAGCTTGAAATGCCGCACACCTTTCGTGTTGGAAAGACATCCTCCTGGATCGAACAACCCACGTTTACTAATTAACCAAATCACTACAAAGCATTCAATGATCCGGCTCAACTTTAATCAATTATTCATGTGGTTAGATTCCTCGTTCACGAACAGGCATTTTAACCCGTTAAACCTTAGGTTGATCATGTAGCAGCACTATCGAATTCAACACTAGCTACAGGTAAGAATAATGTAACAGAAAGAACTTTATGTAAGCTGTATTTAGATTATCAAAGAGACATTTTTAACCAATTTTTTGAAAGCTTTCGATTAAAACTGTAGTGTGACAGAATAAAGAGTACAGACGATATCTTTAGATGTATCGCGTGAACCTGATCAAGCTGTTGCAATACGTACTTAAGTTCTGGATCCTGTTTCATCGGACAATCTGATCAAATTCACATCAATAGGGTTAATCATCCAGCGTGACTGTGTGATGGGCTCATAACCCACAAAATAAAATAAATTCATGTAATTTTCTGACTGTCGTGATCATCACTTACTGGCCACAATGCGGCGAGGGTGGTTACAAATTAAGGAAAAGCCCCTAACAAGGAAATCAAAACTCATTAATCAATTGAAATGGCCAAGCTGGACAAAAAAGGCATGCAAAACATTGTCCGACAATTTAGACTGTGTAACACTCCATTGATTACTTTGTTCACGTTAAATATGCCCGATAAAATTAAATGTGTCGCTTTCAGACAATCGAACATTAAAATACGGGATACAACATTTACTACAAACTAAGGTTTAATCTTTGATGAATTTAGATGCAAGTTCAAAGTGGTGCTATTACAAAGGGCTTTGCATAATGCACTCCCACTTAATATTTCCCAACAAAGGATTAAAAGCCAATAAACTTCCAAAAATATAACCTTGGCAGTAAATTGTGCATCCTTTTCGGTATGTTCAGAAATAAAGCCACTTGCTATGAAACATTTCATTCTGCAAATTAATACCGTTGGAAAAACCTGTTGATTGTACGTAAGTTCTTAAACAGCTAAGGCATTAATAATTAAACGGGGATGTTATTTTAATGCTTAAAACACTTTTAAAAAGAGTTATTCATTCATTAAGTTTAATTTATAACTTCATTTTGAACTGTTAATTCTGACAGAACACATCAGGAGATCCTTGAAGGAAAGAGTTTTTTAACAGTTAATACCTGCATTTAGTGCTTGTGTGTCACAAATGATTAGGAACAAAACAAATTAAAATAAGTGTATCGTTGTTTATCCCAAATAACACGAAAAAATAAGCGTGAGGAAATTTCACTTTTCGAGCATAAGAATGATGGGGAACGGGGCATTATATTCCACGAATGTCAACTTTATTATTGCAGACAAAATAATTTCTTAGTCTTATCGACATGTTATTCTTGGGAATAAACCCTCCACATAAATTTTCCGATACCAAAAAGTGATATGTCTTAATTTGTTTTGAAAAATAACACAAAACTACGTCTAAAAACATAGCAAGAAATTCCAAAGAAAGCTAATTGTCACATTTATAGACTAAATATTGCTTTTTGCTAATCATTCATCACAATTTCTATCACAAGGCCAGGTCAACGGAAACATAACTTGCAACTTGCCATAAAATTCGGGACTTGAGGTTCGAAAGGTCCCCCGAACGTTTTTCGCCAAGAGATAACTTTGCGGTGGAAAATGTAATTCAAATAAAACTGTAGAAGTATTAACAAATCAATCATTAACGTCTCAAATGACCAAATATTTTACCAGAGAAGTGATTATTGAAAGTCTAAAGACATTTGTTCTGAACGTTAATAAGGGTATCAAAATGCCAATTTGTTTCCTAGTCGTCTCTCAATGCCCTTACAGACATGTAAACTAATTAGTTAGAATCTAAAGATCAATGGTCACAATTCTTGCAATCACAATCACAAGTACTTTACAACAAAGGAGAGCAGGAAATTGCAAAGTCTAATGCCAATAGGAAGAAAAATTTCCTGTCCCTGCTTGTCAAAGGGGTCTCTCCTGTTGTCTGAATCTTCTACATTTTACCTTTCGTGTAGGTTTCGTGCCACTTTTTTACTACCCAATGGAGCTGACCAAACGTTAACCATTGAACATATGAATTTTGGCACCATAAAATGTGCCAAATATTATCTTTTGAATCTTAAAAGAGTTAAAGAGCCTTCTAAAAACTAAAAGTGTTTGCGAGGAAATAACTTTTCACGTCGAGACTTACCGGATACCGTAGCAACCTTATTTGATTACAATCAAACTGAAAGGAGATACAGTACAATAAGCCGACGGCACAAGTATTGGGCAGCTCTGATAAATGCAAGAAAATGAAAAAGAAAACGGTCGTGCAAGTGTGCATGCATAAGATAAGGTGTAATTAATCTCCAAATTAAATCTCTGGTCATTTATCGCCAAGTTTCATTGTTACAAAGAAAACGGTTGAAATTTCGTGATAAAGGAAGTTTCATTTCAAGAGAAAATAATTTGAAAATATTCGGGTTTCATTTCTTCCGAGTAATTACTTTTGAAATAATGTTACAATTACCTAGACAAACTTGAAGTGTAATATGGCTAATAAAGATATATTTTCAGATAAAATATTTCCCATTAGAACCAATAATGACGTTTTTACTTACACTTTAACCCAAAGTGTCTGCGCAAGTTTCATTACGACTGTCTGGAATTTTGTCATTTAGCAAAATGAACTTTTACACACTGGCTGCAAATATAAAGCTTTAAATTGTGAAAGATTAATGTTCCCATTAGAATTGATGCAAATTATCATCTCAGCTAATTATTGTTAATTCTTTGTTATCTCTCACGTGAGAAAGAAAGCTTTTTTGTCAAGGTTCCAAGTTAAGAAGAGTAAAAAGTGAACTTGAAACTCGCTGGATGCGTCCGAATATTTGTCTTGTTTGAAAAGATTCCTGAACCTAGAGGGTTCCTCTGTCGTGCTTAAACTTCATGTTTTTGAATTCTACAATTTTTGGATCCACCACCATCAACATATTATTCAACACAAAATCCATCAACCAAAACCTTCAGAAAAAGTACGAAACCATAAAAAATGTCGAGTGTATTTATTCCACTTTTTTACCTTGGCCAAACACACCAAAGGTAATTTCTTTACTCAATCACACGGAACGATCCACTAATAATATAAAAGCATCATTTCTATGAGTTTCCTAGGCAGCAACAGAAAAATATCTACAGTGGCCCTGCCAAGGCAATATTTGCCTCCGTTCAATACATTCAATAGAGAAACTGTTTCCAATGAATCTTTCCAATGACAATGCATCTTTTCAGCTGTTAGGCTATATTAGCAGGGGCAAAGGAGGAAATATCAAAGTGGTTTTGATAGCAATTTCTGAATCAAATAAAGAGATGGCATGTCAATCCATAAAAATACTTAGAGGCTATCATAAAACCACCATTTAGTTGGTTTTATTCAATGTTAGTAATTAACAGGACTTTATCTTGCCGGCTATCTTTAAAAGGGCTTAATCTCTTATTTGGAATCAAATAAATGTATGAGGCGTAGTCATAGGTGCAGAAAATTACTTGTATGTCTCGTCCGCCTATTGCATGAAACCATATAGCCGGGCTGGGACAATTGAACATCGACGGGGGAAATATCCGTGATCGATTGAGTAGACCGGCTTGTTGATTGCTCTTTTGTTAGTTTTACTGGGGTCTATTTGTTAAATGTTGCTTTGTGGTGCGCCAGTAAAATCGCTTGTTCGCACAGAGGAGGATGCGCAGATTCCCTTTAGAAAATAAGCAGCAACCTTTTGTTCGTTTGTGTCCCCACCCACTTTTCACAGATCATTTTGCCTTGAGTGAAGACACTTAAATATATTTCCCATCAGGGTTCACTCATTGTCCCATTCAGCCCCTTCTAATCACTGATTGAATTGCATATCTCCAATATACCTATTGTTGTGGTACTTGGCAGAAAATATTTTATCAATCAGATATCATCAGATTGATTTGTGTAAATGCATCCAAATAGCTCCAAGCGTACATCAGGGGTCTTGATCACTAATTTATCTTCGAAACAGACCTCAAATGAGATTAAAAATCTGTCAAAAGTGTGCTGGGTCATTTGATTAAGTGCGTCGGAACTTTTCAAACAAATATGAGCAGTTGGGGACGTGAATGGCAAAATTCGAATTACGATTCATTAAGTATTGATGACACCGACATTTGTTAATTGGTAACAAGTGGTGATGAAAGGAAAGAAATTAAAGTTATAAAACTGTCTACCGCGTGATTCCATTCAAGAAATAAGCAGCATTAACTGATTGAGTGTTTGGCAGCCTTATTCCAATCTGAATGGCGCCCAGCTTTGTGACAGAAGAGCCAGTAAAAGTGAGTACACAAAGTACGTACCATCAACAAATATGGGGATTTAATCTCGTCAGAAAATTTCCATACTCCAGTCTCTTTTTGTCCAACACCTCTACGCCTCTATTTGTAGAAGAGCGAGGCAACTGCGAAATCGAGAGAATAGTATCACTGGACCTTCATTATACATGGCCCATGGCCTGAGGGGCATCTTGTTCTCCACACCTAAATTTTGGTGAAAATTTTCATCATGTCATAACAAATTCTTGAAAGTGATTATATAAGTGTCAGGTAGCTTCAAAAAGCCATGAACTTGAAAACATTTAACAGGATTTTTTTTGGGGGGGGGGGGGGTATCTGGGACCCGCTACCTTTATTTCTAAAGGGTGGGGTGGAGGGTCTGTTCAAAATTTTTACTCTGGAGCGATACAACACTGCCTTTTCTTTTACCAGACAACCAAATTTAAACATGTTTGATCGGTTTCCACTTTGATACAAATAACTTGAAGAAACACTCTATAGGTTGCTTCTAGAATGCACTTTACCAGAATGAAATGAACCGATAAACTTTCTCACAATCACAAAGACCATCTCAACTTCATAAAATATTCAATATTTCACATAAGTTTCTCAATGATTACAATCGTCATTACAGGAATCTTTTTTATGAGCAATGTAATCATGAAATGTCAGAAGCTTTTGAAAAGATCAACTTGGAGACAAATCAATTGCACAACCAGAAAGATTTGCTTTGAAGTTGCTTTCTGATTGCATTCGATATTGAAAAGGTTCATAAAGAAGAAGACCTGTAAGATTATGATTGAGAATTGAGGTCATCGTCATGAGTGTCTAGTGGTGTAACCTTTGTAATTGGGTCATACTCTTAACCTTCATCATTTCTTCTGTTATGTCCTTTACCATTCCTTTACCACTGCCCTGCTAAGCTAACTATTCGGATCATTACCTTGACATTGGCCGCAAGGCCACCTTTTGTAAGCAACGTCACTTCACAAAAAGTAAACATGATCAGGGTTAAAGTTATCCTTTACACAGACCGGACCAAACCCCTCCTCAAAGGAAAGTTCTTTATTACTCCACAAAAACGATCATTATAATTATAAAGGAAAACCACTTGAACAATATCTTCCAAATGAAAGTCTATTCGTTGTCTGTTTTTTGTGAATACTCACAACACACGGCATGCGGCGTGTAGGAAGATAGATTTTCGGGTAAAATCACTTTACACCATTGACAGTCTAAAGTTTGACATTA
>JBCAUI010024010.1:0-21651 GCA_038406195.1 Haplosyllis anthogorgicola | reverse complement strand
ACATTGGTTTCCATTCAAAATATTTAAGATGGCACCACATTCTAATATTTTCTAATATGATTAGATGGTTCGGTACCACAATTACTCTCGAAATAACCCTTTTAACTTTTTACTGGTTATGAGGCACTTGCAAATAATATCTCAACTTGCTCTTACCAAATGGTGTTGTGGTTGCCGGAGTACTCGTAGTCGTTGAGGAGGGACCTTTAATGACATTTTCACATGTAACAGATGTAACAAACAAAATTTCTGGAGAATGAGAACTTTTAAATCAGTGACATGTCATGTCACAATAGACTGAACTGACATTTTCATACATTTGGCTAAATCGCAACGGTCAAAGGTAAACTGAACAAGTTTTCAACATTAATTGGACATTAATAGTATTCATTTAAATTAAGTAAAAACTATTCAATTTACACGTAAAATCATTTTCGAAGTCAACTCTTTTGCATTTACCTTGGGTGGTCGTGGAATTTTGTTGATGCGGCTTTTCGCACAGGAATCCTATGAGCCAGCAGGATTCTGTGTAGTTATCACACGGGAAGTCGTCCCAGTACAAGTCGTGGCTGCTGTAGTACCCCATGCAGTCCCCGTTACCGCTCGGCTGCAGCGTCGCCCACGAATCAAACCTAAAGGAACAGATAGATGATAAAATCTTAATGTCTTAACAAAAAGAACACAACAATAAGTTAATGACTAATGAAGAAGATCACCATCAACACCAAAAAGTCAAAGGGAACTCATTATTTCTACAACAAAGTGGTATTCCAGTAATGTCAACTTTTAATATGATGTAGACCTACAAAGTAAGTGATTAAATTTGCTTCGAATATTATCCAATTTGATTAAACTCTTCATAAAAGAGAACTAAAGTACATTCAACAGTCACCTCTGCTAAACTAAACGACTTAAATGACATGGTTTATTTCATTTTTCTTGCCTTAGTTGCCTTATACTTCATGGGTGGATTATTTCTGCGCAGGAATATGGAAAAGAAGAGTACAATTAGGTGATAGTAAAACTCATGTAACAAAAGCTACCCGTTAAGTTTACTTTGGCAGAATTGGCAGATCAAAGAAAATAGGGGACTTGTGCCATACTCTTAAATGAAGTACGTTATGTATTATGTGAGGACAATTAAAGTCGAAGTTTAAATTTTGGCAAACATTAAAAAAAAAAACGAAAAAAACCCGACACAGCTTGACACTTTTTGTCCCAAAAAATCAATTTCATGTGAAGGAAATATGGGGGAAGTGATGTAACTTACTCGTCTCTCACTAAAGTTCCGTCAATCCACTCGAACTGACCGATTTCATTGATCCTTGCTCCGAGCAAGACTCTTAAACCATCAACTAAAATTTGTCCAATAAGTCAACCAAACAATTTATGTAATAATCACGTTTTCACGAAAATAGCCTCTATTTAGGCTCGATAGGCTAAATAGCCTAAACAGGCTAAATAGCGTATGTGATCTGTGTAGAAATAGCAAATATTCTACCAATTGGCAGTTAATTCCCAACCAATTATAGTATACATAAACTATTACTATTTAAGGAAAACATCTGATGTATTGATATGTACACCATGTTATGTTATCTGCATTTTCCTTTATTTTGAGCCCAGTAGGTGAGCTATTATCGCCCTGTTTTCGTCTCCTGACTTGACGACGACCATCTCGCCTCCCTGGTCCAGGCAGATCGGACTCGCCGTATCTTACGAAGCGACGAATATGTCCGGAGTGTACAGGTAACACCCTCCTTCTACCACCTCGAACGGCGGGTCACATCCCTCTGAGAACGTTTTTCATTAAACTATTAAAGTTGAAGTTACATTATAACTCAGTATTTTCATCTCTTGTTAGAATAGAAATAATTTCATATTGTCCATTTCATTCGAACAAAAGTTGAACGAGCATGAGAAATTTAAAAAAAGTTAAATTCAAAAGGATATTTAAAATATTGACAGCTTACAACTCGCTAGTCTCCAACTTAAAATAAGAAGAAAATAAGGAGATCTATCTGTGCTTAAACCAAGAAATAAAATAATATGCTTGTAGTCACCAGAAGCATAATGTAATAAAGTGTTCACTTGCTAAAATGCCCGAAATTAATTGGATAAAACTTCAAGATTTTATTTTTTCGTCGATTTCATTTATCCAAGAATTTAAAAAATAGTCGCATTCGGAAATTCTGGTTTTATTTATTTTATGCTCACACTGACATAAATTGTAGTTAAGACAAAGAATAATTAGAAGTAAGACACTCCAAGGAATATCTCTTTTTCAAATTTTGTATGTTTGTCAAATTTAAGAGGTAGTAATCGGTCAGAAATACTACTAATAATTCAAACCCAATAAAAAGTTAATTGTGTGTGGTGCCTTAGATTGCAAAAAGAATTCATCAGTTCACTATAAAAAGTTCTGTTTTGTTGAAGATGTTTTTTTCGCATCTCAAATGGTCGCGTTAAGTGTATAAAATGAACCAAACAGCGTTTGTTTTTATGCCATTAATGCTCATACAAACCCCGTTACTTTCCTTGTTTATACATGTTGACACGTACCAAAACCTTCACTGAGAAGGAGAAGAAGAAATGCTGCAACTAGTGACATTATTGTTGTGTGTTGTTAAATTACAAAAGGACAACCAGTTATATAATAATCCAATCACGGAAGCAATGCGATAAGATAAGCTGAAATATGTGTGGTTCTCATGATATTGTACAAAAACACGTAAAGTGCGCAGTATGATTAAAATAAATTGTCGAGCCAAGTTCTAAATTTAAAGTTTCTTCTGTCAGCTGTCCTTGTCTTGTGCTACACAACATGTAACAGTCTTTTTGATAACTTATTTTTAAGTCACGGTGAAAGCCCAGAGATGCAGTTGCAGCCACATTAAATACCATTTATTACGGAAAAGACCAAGTGTTCGTGTTAAAAGGGGTCATAGGTTAGTTTACTATGTAATTGTAGAGGCATGATTTTGAATTACTTTGAAACGCAAAGGCAGTCACCCAAAGAGAAAAATATATCATATGGTACTAGGGGCCCCCATAAGATGGACCTCAGTCTACAAGGTAAAATAAATCCAAAGCAATATAACTGGCTTACTCGAGTTACTGTTTACTCGAGCTTTTATCCTCAAATTTTAAAAACATTTTAAAACAACTGTGACCACCTGCAGCCTAGAGGTATGACATGGCATGGCATGACTCATTGGCCCCCATATTGCTTGCAAGTATACTCCTATGGAGCTATGATCTTGCCCAAAAGGAAGGCAAGCAAGGTGTCAAAGGTTAATGAGCAATGACGGTTTTAGGCATATTGTTTAGAGGGGGGATGAATGTGGCTTATTTGTAAACAAACAAAAAATAATTTAATAGGAATGCATACTTTTTCATGTACCCTCACTTGGTAAAACATTTATACTTTGAGGTCTGCAAGAATAGCAAACTAAAAAATACTAATACTAAACTACACTTTAAATGAGAAATTTAATACATCACATCGACTTCAAAGGGAGGTTTTAATCCTTTTGGCAATTTTTTCTGCCAAAATACTTATGAACACTCACACAGGTAGATGATACAATCTTATGGTGCTGTACCAACCAAGGGGGGTTAGATTTAGAAAGAGTACTGGTTGTTAATAATGTCGTGACTAAAAACACACCACTAAGTTATTCAATGAAGACCATCAACCATAAATAAATGTAACTCTTTATTTCTCCCAAATCAAGAAATTTCTATTAAAGGTTAAGGGTACAGAACAAAAGAGGAAACAAAAGACTTCAACGCTGTGCTTTTCAATTTTGGCTCTAAAATCTTAAAAGGAATTTCTTGATTTGAACAAAATGGTTGTCCACCTCGAACGGCGGGTCACAGCCATCTGTTCAAAATACAGTGATAATTTGAAGATCTATCAAGCCGATCCAGATTTCAGTATGGTATAACCGACATGCTTCTACACTGAATTTGTCGCTTGATGTGACATGTTTGCAAACGTTATCAAGGTATGAATATTGAAAAAAATAATGACATAAACAATAAGGTAGACTTTGAATGACCAACAGGAAGTGCCATAGACTCCATGTTGTTTTTGCAGGAAAATGTCTGACATTGCTAAATGGAATTTAAATTTAACCCATATTTCTGTAAGTAATGTATTAATGATGTAAGAATGCTACTGTGCAATATTTTTGTCTGTATATTTTTATTTTTGTCTCGCACGTGTTTTACAAAATTTGTAAAATTTTATTAATTTTTTAACCTGCTTTAATTAGCTTTACTCATCATAAATTAATAAATTTAGCAAACTTCTGATAATATGAATACTAAATACCATATTGTTGATGTCATTATTTTATTTTTACTATCGATACCTTGTTATGTAATAAATTAAGCTGTGCCTCATTATTGAAGAAAAAACACGACCGCAATTGTATTTGCTGTTAAGTTAAATTCTATGCATTGGTGGATCTAGGGGGGCACGGGAGGCGTGCGCCCCCCCCCCCATGGCCCAAAATTTCTTCATTTTCATGCAGTTTTGGGGGATTTTTGTGCAAAAATTGGGTAAAAATGGGCGCGCCCCAAGGTTGCCTCCCCCCCTACAAGAAATCCTGGATCCGCCACTGCTATGTAGAATAGAATAGAAACGAAAATTTTAAATTAAAATTGGATAATATACACGTCATACCCTACTGGATATCAAGTTCTTTTTGCGACAGTTGAATCTGATGATGTACCTTGTTCCCTCTAATTCCCTCAAAACCAAAAGATTCAATCTTTTCTTAGCCATTTTCACTGATGGAAAGACATTTTTAATGGTGGCTTTCTTTAGTATTTGGTTAATAAGTGATAAAACCCACAAGAATTGGTATTTACTATGATATTTCTAATCTAGGCACCGCCTCAAAAATTTATCTTGGCAGTCGGTGACGTAATTAGGGGGAATACGGGTATTTATGTTACAGTTTTTGTTTTCGAAATAAAAACCTGAGAAGACATTCGTTTAGGGCTCAGCTCTAATTTTTGCCTAAAGATCGCAAAGTTATTGAAAATGAAAAAGACGTTCCATTAATTTTCTATATTTACGCAAATTGTAACTTGCCTACAATGCCACTGAGACCCAATAGAAACAAAGCTGCAAGTAGTGACATTGTTAACATGCCTTGTTTTAATTGCAAAAAAGGGAGATTACTTATATAAAGATCCACAACCTAAGGTAGATCTACTGTGATTAGATCAGCAGAAACATGTGTTCTTGCCATGAAATAATAAAGCAAATGTGATCAAAATTTCCATTTGTTATCTATTTAGCAGTAAGGATTGTACTTTAATAAAATGTCGACAAGAATACTTTTCTGACAAATCTCGTTTTTTACCATTTTTTTCAAAGACAGTACACATAAATCGTATCAGAACTTTAACACGTTATCTTATCGGACCCTTTGACATGATTTATGTGTAGTGAATCCGAGGTCAACGAATGAACACTGACGAATCTGGTGGAGCTGGGGGGAGATGTGCCTTCTCCTGGTTGGTGTACCTGTCGTCTACAGCCGTACCGTCCAGCCAGTACATCGCGTCATCCCCGAACTGGTCAAAGGCCCCGATCCATACACTCGCTGAAATATAAGGGTAAGGCAGCTGTTACATTAGCCGATTTTACGCTGAGTATCGGAGCGATTTGTATGTAAAACCTATGTAATCGTCAACGATAATCGGCTTAAATTCACCTAATGTAACATTAGCCTAATTTTACATTGGGCGAATTAGCTGATTATTGCAGCCGATTACGTTGCTTTTACAAATAAAACCCTTCGATATCGGCGTAAAATTCGACTTATTTAACAGCAGTCTAAAAGCAAAAACCGTAGATCAGAATACAAGCAATGCGTTATGGCCGGTATTTTTTAACCAAAATATAACTAAAATAAACTGACAACGCAAATATTGTAAAAAAAATTCTCTACGTGTAGGTGCAAGGGTCCAGATGATGTACATATGTTATTATCTAAATGAGTGTTTTTAAGACAAAATATGATCTTTTCAACAAGATTTGATGGTTGTATTCTTTTATCAAAAATGAGTGCAACCATTAAACTTTGGAGTTTCGATATTGAATTTTTTTTCTGAAAAACATTTTGTAAAAGTACTATGAGAACAGAATATCACAGTTGTATTTGTGTTATTTATACACAGCTACAATGTTTGTACTATCCAGACTCTAACATGTGCTTTTGAACGTGAAAAAACCCCGTACAAACAATGCCGTTGTCTTCAATGTAAGTCTCTATGTAGCCCTGTTCTTCTGCCGATGTTATGTAGGTGAGATGTGACCCATAAAGTGACTTGCAGTAATCCAGGGCGCCACTCCAGTCCGCTGTCTCGCTAGAGACGTGGTAGCAGCCTGTACCAAGAATCCGTGAATCCATCCGGACATTCTAAAAAAATAGTTATAAGCAGTTAAAACATTAATAACTCGAAACTGGACTCTAACTGGAATGTTATTCAGTCGCAGACCCACCCAGCTGCTCAGCTACTGAAATTCTTATCAAATTGGAAACGCATAGAACAAAGGAGGGAACATAAGAGCTCCATGCTATGCGATTCATGCGATATTGTTCCAAATCTGATAGGAATTTCATACTCTGGAAATCTTATCAATGTGCAAAAGTACAGAACAACAGAGGATGAAATTTCTCTAGATTTTTCAACAATAGAAATTCAAAAGCATAGTGTGGAATTATTTTGTTCTCTTCTTGTATTGCACGTTTAGAAATTGACAAGACTTTCAGAAGCTGCAAGAGAGAGCAAAAGAAACCCTCACTTAATATACTATTGATCAAAACCTGATATGAAATCCATCCAGTGGCTGCTTTTCATTAAGACACAGACAAATTGGAGAAAAACACAGAAAAATTGTGTATTGCTCGCAAACATTAGAACAGATCTATGTAAAAATGAAATAATTTTTCGTTTATTTGATTTTATACCGTGCCTTTTATTAAAAATTAACATTCTGAGGTTTTTTTTGTCCCGAGAATGAAGAGATGCGAGAATAAGAGAATAGCCAATAACAGTCACAAAAGAATTAAATTTAGTATGTGAACATAAACTTTGTATTTGAAAAGAAAACACACAATCTAAGACAATCAGTTATTTACTAGACTATTAATAGTGTCAGTTTTAATGCCTGATCCCTGTAATCATCTGCTGAAAATTTCATCATTTTATGGTTACGCGAAAAGCACAGTGTGCTCTTTCAGGGGGGAGGAACGGCCGCACATGCTTATGAGCTCTGAGACCATTTCAGCCTCTGCTGATTCAACATCCGATTTTGTCTAACTGACCAGCTAAAATAACGTAGAAAGGCCATGGTGTATACCTTGTGTGGTGGTCGTGTTCTGTGCGACGGATTGCTCACACATGTAGCCGATCAGTACGATAGTATCCGTGTAGTTGTCGCACGGAAAATCGTCCCAGAAATATTCGTGGTCGATGGAGTACCCGATGCAGTCCCCGTTACCGCCCGGTTGGTTCTTTCCCCAGGAATCAAACCTACGAATGTGATGACTAGCCTTAAACACAAGTGGCAATTTCTTTACAGTGTCACTTTGTGTTGAATAGAAATTGCGTAAGATTTTTGTTTCGTTTGGCGGACCTGCAAATTGATTTTCTCCCGATGGGCCTTGAATTTTATCTTTTAAATTACTTTTTTTCAGGTGGTAAAAAAGTATATTATAGAAATAACGAGAAGAGGGACATTTTCTTTAGTCACATGACTTTAACGGGTTTGCCTCCAAATCTCAAGTGTATAAATATTATGAAACAAAATTACGCTTCTGACCGCATCAAACTGATCCTTTTCTCAGACCCCCATCAGTTGCATCTGCTTAAAGCTTATCCCCCTTTCTCTTTTCCCTATCAATTGTGCCCTTTTATTTTCAACATCAAGATGACATTTCAAAAATTGATAAACGTTATCATTTGCACAAATTGTATTCAGAGAAATATGGAAACAAATTGTAAGAAAATATTGTGTTGCAAGTGCGTTTCTGAAACACACACACTTGCGACCAAAACTGTCATTGATTTTACCCATCTCTTACGAGTGTGCCATCAACCCATTCAAAAAAAGTTATTATTTTACTCTCTTTTCTTTAAAAAAAACCTATGGTATGCATGTTTCTGGCGTATGTGTTTGTGTGGGCAGGGATATTGAAAAAAAAAACGTTTGAAATTCTACATACAACAGTCAAATATTAACTTGTTCGCAAAATGTTTCATGAGAAAATTTTATCAGCGTCAACGTGTTTAACTGACACAGAGTTAATTGTAAATGTCAGATCTTATCATATTGGGAATTGGATCAACTATTCTGCTGACGACCGTACTATTCAAAGTTTTTAAATAATTGTTTTGATAATTCAAGACGGATCCAGGATTTCCTGGGGGGGGGGCGCCAATCCAAATTTTTTCGGAAATCCCCTAAAAAAAGGGGGGAAATCGGCAAAAACTGCATAAAAATGAAAAAAATTCCGGCCGTAGGGAGGGGGGCGCATCCCGCCCCCCCCCCTGGATCCGCCAATGGCATTTCCTTTGACTTTGCACAGTCTCTGGCATTCTAACTTATCATCCCTGCTCATTCATGGCGGAAACAATTTATTTGCATTCAAAAGTATAAAAACAACGTTGACGTCAAGTTTTAGATCGAAATCTGGTGATGATTTTTGATTTGATATTAATTTAAGTTCTTGTTAAATAAAAAATTGAAACATTAAACAGAAGTGAGAGTTATGATTTCTAATGTCATTGTTATGTTGCGATGTAAGTAATTGACGCATAATTTGCTCAACTGGTGAACGAAGATACTTTACATCTTCAATTTGGTTCAAGCGTTGCAAAGGCTACTTACTCTTGGGCACGCAGAGGAAAAATTCCTTCAAGAAATATACAATTCAACAGGGCATAAACATGCTTTTACATAGGACGTGGCAAAGTTCAATCTAGTACTGGAGTAGAATATGTACCGTTCCTGATGAGTAGGTTTTCGACGATCGCCCTGTTTTCGTCGCCTGATTTAACGAAGACCATGTGTCCCTCGAGCCCGACACCGAACTCGTTCGCCGCGTCCCACGGGGCAACGAAAAGGTCCTCGTTGTAGCAGTAACATCCGCCCTCTACCACCTCGAACGGCGCCTCACACCCGTCTGGAAATATGTATCATTACATACAAATCGTATTCAGTACAGATCACCCAATGGATTTGTTTTGAAGCAGTACAGTCCAAATAGCTGTCAAAATATCGATAATTCCCTTTATGTCATTTTGGGCGTGCATAGACAGTGGTGTGATACGAAAGTAAGTACTGTCTAATTAGGCAGCAATATGGTAACACTGACTACATTTTAAATACGGGCCAATGGAGAGAAATTGGAATCAAATTGCATGAAATTGCTATTAGATTTTAGAACCATAACACATGGAAAGCACAGGGTGAAATTCTTTTGTTCTGTCTTTTATTCTATACGCTTCGAAATTGACAGGAATTTCATTAGCTGTATCCTAATATTTATTTTAGAATATGGAAAACACACTAGTGAAAAGAAAAAAAGTAGTCTAATGGAAGGTCGAAACTTGTTAGGCGAGGGCTCATGAGAAATACGCCGTTTCGTAAAAACACACAAAAAGTACACTCTGTTCCATTACCTTTTTGTCCTCTACATTAACAAAAGGTGACTAGAATACAAAGAGCATCAGGCAATGACTCCAAAATAATGCTGAAGATTTTATGAGCAGGAGACTTTTATTCTAACAAAAAGGCAGCGAGGAATTCATTTGTTTCCAAGTTTAGAAGGCTTGGGCGACTTAGTATGCGATGGTATTTCGGACCGCTTACACTCATACCAGCCACATTTCACACATAAATTATTTAAGTGAAAAAGAAATGGTCGCAAGTAGTTGTGTAGTACTCACCTATTATCTGCACAACCAGAGCTAGAAGCCAGAAGATGCGCAACATGCTGAAAGTTTCTAAATTCACTGATTTTGTTATTAATAAAAACACAAATGAATAAGTTTACATGTGGGTTTTGCTTTTATTAGCAACGAACAAAAGGTTTGTATGACGGAAGATAAGAAGATGTGATATTCTCAGGTCCGTCGAACGGTAGTGGGAGTAGAAAAATGCATTACTTTTTTGGTTGAACACAGTAAACGGAATTCATATCAAAAGTTTAACAATAACGCATCAAAAGCACAGCGTGAAATTGTTTCGATCTCTCCTTTGTTCTCTTCGTTTCCAAAATGATACGATTTCTGTGAACTGACTATTTAACCAATCGTAATTGTTCATGAATGCTAAATGAACAAAATACCTTACCCAAAAGATTTATTAAATTGCTTCAGAGTTAGTCAAACTTTGCAACGTTACCTACAACGGCATTTAACTTTCAAATGACCTTCATGAGTCTATATTTGACCCCTTACCTCATTTATTGATCATAAACAGGCAGACAGTGATAACAGTAATATTGTGATATTCGCCGAGTTGCTTTACGTCTCTAGTGCGACTGTACTTTTCTTTGGTTAAATGTCAAGGCCATACACACATAACTGCTTGCCTCCAATGCAAATCTAAATAGGACGATTGATATACCGAACTAGAAATTTGTAACAATTTATTGCGGTTCAAGTTACAGGTTTTGCATGTTCATTCTGGCAAGATCAGTAGGGTAGAAATGTCACATAGAAAGCGCGATTTTATGTCTAAAATTATGCGATGGTGTGCCGAACTGCGCGGTAGATACACGTACCTTACTGCCACTCTCCTTACAGAAGGAGAAATACTGCGCAACGCGTTGTGCATAATTCCAGAAGCAAATCTCACATGAAAATCTTACAAAGCAAATCTCACATGAAAACAAGATTACACAATGTTTTATCATCATTTTTCATAATTAAAAAAGGTAAAAAAGCAATAATTTAAACTGTGAGCTGGAATAAATCGATGAGAAACTGTTGTATGTTTTGTATTGAAGGAAGGCACTCTACTCGGAAGGCGACGGTTAAAAACCCAAAATAATCATTTTTATTTTAATACATTTCTAATTTTATTTATTGAAAGTTAGTTTACCATATTAAGTGGGTATGTTTTTATTATGTATTTACATATCAATGTACAGTTCCACATAAGTTTATGATTACCTGTAATCACAAGGTGACTCAAATCAAAATAGTAAATATCCGTTTGTAATTGCTAATCTCCTTTAACGTTGAAACAGGTTATCATTGCTCCTAAATCCTTATGCAGAACGATAACATGAGGTTCAATAACAGACAGACAGACGTTCCAGATCGACTCCATTTCTGCTTCCATTGGTATAACTTGCAGCACTTCGCCTGAGCTACTGGCCAAAAGCAACAAACGACTGTTTGATCTGTCAGCTATGTAAATGTAACCATGCTGGTCACTGCAGACCCCCCAGGGATCTATTTTCAAACCTGCTACTTTCCCTGAAACTTTCCAGAGAACTGAGCCATCCAACTTTATGGCCTTAATGCTACCTGGTGACACAGATGTCATGATTAAAAGATCACCTTTCTCAATGTAGCACATGCCAGTTATCTTTACCTCTTCTACATGGGAAGTTAAGATTTGTACAAGTGTAAACGCCTTTGCCGTCTCTTCCCACTTCAATTGTAGGATATGACGATTGGCATCCACAACTAACAATGAACCTGCAGGGCCTGGGCATATCTTAACCGGGACACAGGCGCCATAAACGGAGTGACCCTCCCCTGTGAAGACATTGTAAGAACGAATTACTTTACATTCTCTACAAATTTCTAGAAGACAGTTTGGATCAACAGGGTGTTCATTAATAAAACAACCACGACCATGGTTACAGAGTGATTTAATGTCCCTGGCTATGCTTCCAGTACTCTTGTCCATTATTCGGAAGAATTCCCCTTTCTTGTCAATTTTGCCTCGCAATATTATGTTTTTCTTATTGTTGACGAAGATAGAAATTCCGCATAAGCCTGGTGCCCAATTGTTGATCTTGTCGAGCCGAATTCCTCTCTGAAGCGTAAAGGATAACATCACATATATGTATGCTGTTAAAACACTAAATCACTTGCATAAAATAAATCATTAAGATTTACGAAACTGCGAAATAATATGTCCTTTCGATTTTAAACTTAATTTATGCCATGAACTTCCTCCATTTTGACCATGTTTAGATAGTTTAAATACGTTCGGAAACTGTAAAGCATAAACGACATCAGTGAAACTTGAGTTTGCTTTATATTATAGTTACATGACAGCATAACGTCAGTTCCCTTGCAGATCATGAAATTACTTATAAAGCTTAGCGCCCCGCAAGAATTGTATTGAATGAGCTCAGCATAAAATTCAATTGTTGTCGTGCGCTGAACTTTGTAATGTAATTTCATGACCTGGAACCAAAAAAAATTCGATCAGGACTGGCGAATGTGGATGTAATGTTACAATCTGAAACTCGTGACCTGAAGAAAATTACTTACTTGGACATCCATGTCACCACAAATAATCTTAGTTTCAAGAATGTGAAGGACTTCAACAATGGAAACGCGGTCCCTTGGCTGCACACATGTCATCTTTTTTATCAACTTCTTGATGTCGTTTTCAAACGAGGCCTTATCTGCCCCAGTATCATGATTGTCTATCACAACAATGTCCACTGGCTTGATTCCGTATTTGATTCTGTTAGCAATTGTTGAGCCTATTGAGTTGTGCAGTTCTGATTCATCCTCAGCAGTTTCAATGTGAGGAATCAAGGACTTTCTTTTCTGTACCATAGGCAGGTATGTTAGGGCCAAGGAATAAATGTCTACACTTTTGTGGTAGTAGAGTTTTCCATCTTCGCCACGTTGGAAGAATTCAGGGGCCTTGTAGAACAGAGTTCCAACGTTAGAACTCATCACTGAGGTCTCAATGTCCGGATCGAAGAACTTGCTGACGTCGAAATCTGTCATCTTGACATTCAAGGGAAATTCATCTGCAACAAGGATATTAGCTGGTTTTATGTCTCTGTGAACTATATCACGTTTGTGCAGGTATTCAAGTCCTCTTGCTATTTGTATCATTATTTCTAGCAACTGCTTTTCATTCAAATCTCTGGATTTGAAAAATTTGTGTAAATCACCCATACTGCACAGTTCCATGAACATCCAGAAGGTTTCACCCTGCCGATGAATGTCAAATATTTTGATGATGTTCGGATGATCAAGCTCGAGCAGCTTGTCAAGATCCCGGGTTAAAATCTTGGAATGATCAGCTCCATTGATGGATTTGGCGGCTATTGGATTCCCCTTTCCATCTGTTCCTCGGTAAATTATACCATGAGCACCTTTTCCAATGATATTTTTAATGTGAGTGTTGACATTCCAAGTGTGTGAGAGGGTTTTGACCTGTATTTGATGTGCCATTGTTTTACTCTATCAGTCCTAAAATGTTTGAAAGTCGAATATTGAAACAATAATCGAGAAAATCACAAATTGGTTTTATTTTATGACTTTTATGACAAAAAATCGTGTCCGTTTTGTTTAACAAGACGCGCTGTTAATTTTCATAATTTTATAAAATTGAGAAGATAAAGATACATTCATACATGTCAGTTAAGCATGCGTTGAGCTTCCTGTGGGCGTTAGCCCCATTGGCTTAACATTACAGCGTTAGTGTCGGTCCGTTAAGGACGGTCCATTTAATTTATGAAGACGCGCTGTAAATATTTAATACAATACCCTGTGGTTGAATTGCCGCAATTCGATCAATTACATCAGCCAGAGATAAACAGAACAAAGTACACGCGTATGAGATGTCACAAGTTTCACATAATATGACATTCTAAATGTGGATACATGTATTTCTTCACAGAAATTGAACTGGGAGCATTATTAAATTCCTTTTATAAGTTAAGTGCCCAGCAACATTTAAATTTCATGCTGAGCTCATTCAATTCAATTGACGGTAATTTCATGATCACAAGGTAAAATTGTGACATTAAAGATGAAAAAATAGGTATAGTCAAACAATTTTAAACTGCTCGGTCATTTGAACATTAGGCACTGAAGAGATCATACCTTTTCATCAGCATACAAGGCTGGACCAATGCAAAAAGGCTGGATGTTCTCTGTGCAGTGACTGGGGAAGAAATGAATAAATTGGTCTGCAAAGTTTGCCTTTTATATGGGCACAGGCTCCAGCTGACTGGTCACACAGTCAAAGCATTCAGACCTATTGTGAATGTGACACTTCCATTGTGACTAATTGTGACTATTGTCTCAATGCACTCAACTGAACTAGTGTCAAAAATTTGACATGTACAAAATCAAAGATGGCCATCGCCAATAAATAAACACCAGTTTGCCTGTTTCATTCGGGGATATTAAAAAGGTTCCTTTCATCTTTAAAATGACACTAAGCGAACCAGTTGACACCTGGTTCACCTTTTAGCTTGGAAAGTTACCAGATATTTAGTTATTTGGATTATGGACGTTTGGTCAGGTAGGAGAAAGTTTGCTATTAGCCATTTGAATCTGATATTTTGTTTGCAACTGTAGATGTTTCGTCTTCTGTATGTTTGCTGAAAGTTTTAAAATAGTGTTCTTGTTTTTGATTAAGTTATTTGTTTTGTAAAAATTTAAAACCCAATACATGTAGTTGAATGTTCATAGGCTTCCAAATTTAAAATCTGTTGGGAAGAATGTAAAAACAGAAAAGGATTACAACACGATCTAAATTTAAGATATGCTGGGAAAAAAGTAAAAGAAGGAATACAATACGCTGGTGTGGTACCCGCGGGGGCGCAGGTTCCTTCGCCCCCTCCTCTCTGCTGATCAATTTTTCTCATTTTCAAGCACTTTTTGGGAATTTTTCTTAATTTGGAGGCCTCTTCGGGATTTTTTTTCGGGGGGATGGGGGTTGGCTCTCTCTCCTTTCTGAAAATTCTGGATCAGCGCCTATAATGTCGGGAGGACCAGTTCCCCCCCCCCCCCCACAAATGCGCAAAATCGATAAAACCTCGTTTACCTTTATTTGACCTTGGTAATACTTGGTTGACCAGATACATATGGGTAATTTATCACAAGTAAGAAGAAATGAACCAATTCTTTTCCGCTTCATTACTCCTCTGCTCAGGGAGATCTTGTAAATATGGCATCTACCCCATCACACATTAGGGTATTAAGTGCAATAACAGAAGTGCACTTATCTTAATTCCTGTCACTAACAACCATTGGGTATTGAAGACGAGCATTCAACTGGGTTATCTGGGATGACAGACTTGTCAAAACCCTGCTGGTCAATAATTGAATTGGCTGGCACTGTGTTGTGTTAAATTCTCAAGCCAAGTTTATTTGCGCCAAACGTTGCCAGGGTGACTAGCGGCTTAAGATTAGCATTTGTTGGGGTGTAGCAGATTTTTAAGAAGGTGCGATAACATCAAGGTCCTTTAGTTTTGCGTTTTCTTTTTTAATTTTCTGAACCGAAGGCTAATTTTTTCATTTTCCGTTGGACCAGGGCCCATTTGTGGGGCCACTGATAACCCTTGTTTTGGACTTTTGGACTTCGTGTGACTTTCCCCTTTGGTTTGAAATCCGGGGTGGATCTTTCGCCTGCACTCTTTATTTACTTACTTGTGTGCAGTGATCCTGAGGGACACGTTTGGTGCGACAAGTGCTTTCCACCAATAAAGGTGTAAGTCTATTTTTATTAGGCTCTTGGCACCATTTATTTCCGTTTTGGAGTGACTCAGTCAGTGAATTTTAAAACCAGGGTGGTTCTGGTGAAGTTTTATCAAGTTTGCTTTTCTTCTTGCCTCACAGTTCATGAATAGAAACAACCTGCATTCAGATATTTTACGGACTATGAAATTGAGGATACAATTTTAGCATAAGAAGCAATATTTAAAGTAGACTTTGTAACGCAATATTTGTGCATACAAACTTACTCTATTCCATTTGTTTACTTACGATTAGGGGGCTTTTTAGAAACATTTCAAATTGTTGACTCGGACTGAAGTTTGAGGCAATGGGAAGACGGTAATTTAAATTTTTGATTTCCTAGGAATGGTACTCATTTTGTTGCAAATAAACTATTAGACATGTTAGTTTGTTCTTTGGCTGTTGCTGCTGTGAATTAAAATGAGCTAAGCTAGGACATTTCAACGGTGCGATGTTTATAGTCAATATTTAAAATTTGTTCATGTCTTAACCAAGGTCATTGTCATAGTTATATGTGTGACGGTTGTATATGAACTTGTCTCTCACCAAAACACCTTTGTTGCTCTTTATTTAGACTCAACTACTAAAGGGTGTAGGATGTCAATCTCGTAATGGCACAAGAGTCTCACGTAAATTCACAATGCCATTAGAAATCTCATTGACACAATGTTAAAGTTTTGGACCACATTGTAGAAAAAATTAGAGTGGCAATTGCTGAAAATAAAGATGAGAAGACATACAAAATGATTTATTGTATAGCTTCTCATCTCCATTTTAAAGAAACAAGGAGAGATGTGAGGGATATTTGGTGCATAAATTTCCACTTACGGCAATGAAAATAAGATGACATTTTTTACCATTTTAACATTGTGTCAATGGGGCTTCCAACTGGCATTATGTATTTGCATGAGGCTCTTGTGTCATTACGAGATTGGCATCCCACACGCTGTAGAGTGATGTTACTTTCTACTTCTAGGCCAGTAGAACACAATGTTTTTGCAAAAAGTAAAAGAATGATTGTGTTTATTTCAAATTAATTTGGATTAAGCTTCAATGGAGAATATTTGGGCAATTGTGGGTGTATTGAAAGGGATTATCCAAATAGTTTCTTCTGTTATATCAAAGCGGATTGTAACAGTAAACTTCAAAGTTAACTTCAATCTAAACGTGTAGTGCTCGGAACCGCCGAAAAACTTTAACCGAATAATCGGCTGATCTACTGTTCACCACAAATCAGTATCAAACTTTGAGGGTAACGAGGCGCAGATCATTACATCACATCTGGCTAAATTTTGATCATTTTCTGTTTAAGCGAAAAGCACAGTGTGCTCTTTAAGGGTCTCTGTACACAGCATGTACATGTGTAAGGGTATATAAGGCAGATGGAGGCAATGTCTAATTGAATTGATGTTGATTAGTTGAAACAATTAATATATGGCATAGATGTAATCAGTGCCTGCGGACTTTAGCATAGAGGTGAAAACAAGATCATTTCAGGCTTTGGAACATTTTAACCGATTTGTCGGTTAATCGATAATCGGTTCCGAGCCCTACTCTAAATGATGTATTGGCATAAGATGGGGTGGGCTGAAGTATCATTTTCACGGCCTCTAAAAAGTATAGACATTCCCATTAGGAAATTTATTTTCCCATTGAACTTCTGTTGATGCAATATTTAATAAAGGCAAACATATAAATGATTCATATTGATATGAAGGTAAAGCAGTGGAGAAGGAACGTCTTGTTGAAGTGCTTGTTAACTCAGAGTGACTTGTCAATATGTAGGATGGGTGAGAAAAGAAAGATACTTTGAACAGTTTGTGTACCAAGACATTAGCTCTGTCACGTTTCAGTTTCTTGTTGATTTATTTATTTATTTCTGTTCAATAGAACATTCCGGGTGAAGGATTTTAACTTATTTCAGTTTAATATTTGTGTTTTTACTTAATACATTGTTATAAATAAATGGTGTAATGGGACAACTAAAATTTTGTTTACATACAAGCAAATCGGCAAGGTAATATCTTTCCCAAACGTGACAAAGTTAATCAACTGCATGGACGTGGGGTAAACGGAAAGACGTTTCTTCTTGTTTATGTGTCATGCACGGTCGGATTTTGGATAAACAAGAAAAATTGACAGATTTGATCGTGATTTTTCAGGATTGGGCGCGTGATATTTCGCATTTAGGGGAACAAAATCAGTGATGCTACAAGTCTACCTACCAGACAATATAAGGCAATCGAGATAACCTTATGTGTGCTCTTCACTAAAAAAAGCCACCTCCATTGAATTAAATATGTACGATTTTCAACAAACTGTCACTTATGTGTTGACTCTGTTTTGAAGATTTTATTTGCATTGTGAGAGGAGTACACGACATTAATTTATTTTAGGGAATAAGACTTGCACTTCAAGTGCTTCACTTGGATATTGCTTTGACCTTTAACCTTTGCTTTGCAAGTGCGTTGCAATTGAGTCATTTAACATTACCAAGTCCCATATGTAAGTTTGAAATTGTACGTAGGACCGGACTTTTTTATTTATTGGATTACGTTTCAATAAAGGAAATTTTTGAGGGCGGCGAAATAAAGTAAAAAGAAGAAGGAATGAAATTTTTATCAGTGTCGGAACAATGGCACGTCAAAAACACAACGTGGAATTCTCTTGTTCTCTATTTTGTTCTATACGTTTTGAAATTGATAGGAATTTCAGGAAATGAAATTTACTTTTGCCGTGTATTTTTGTGTTTTTGATTAAAATGCACGAAATTGGGGAATATTTTCTTCTCAACGGTGTTTAACGAAGTTACGAAAAGTTGCTATTTTATGTTATTTAGGCTGATTAATTTTTTTATTTTTTACATTCTCGATTTTTGGGGACGGCGGGAAACGTAATCCGACAAATATAAAAAGTCTGGTCTAGAGACATTTCACGAGACAAGTACCACTGAGTGGTGTGTTCACTATTCATCACACATCAACAATTCATTTTCAGATTCACAAAGGCTGAAGTATGATTTGGATATATTCCTTTCTCATTATTGTGGTGCTCGGATTTAGCTGTATTTGGTCTCGACCATTAAGAGTGTACAACAAAGGTATGGTATACATTTCATAAAGTACATAATGGGCATGTACGTTTAGGCTGTTGTTTTCACATGGGAATTTCTGTAATAACGAATACAACGTGATTTAAAATGACAAAACTTTTATTAAAACTTTAAAGAATTGTTTTTATTGATGCTGGTATCTTCTTGCATGTAGTGAATGACCTATTGGACATATTGCCAGTCTAGCCCAGGATTGTTTTCACGTTGACGACAATCTAGGTTTTTCTTATTTCTTTCACCTGCTCAATTAGGCAGATTAGGCATATTAGGCAAGGAATATATATTATTATCAGTAAAATAACTGACAGTGGTCCATGACTAATTTCAGCCTCAATACTGAAAGTGGAATACTGAAGTGACTATTTTAAGTCATGGACTAAAACTAGTAGTTTAAATTTCCCTGACAAGTATGCCTAATCGGCCATATCTGCCTAGACAGGCGAAAGATTTAAGAAAAAAAACCCCAAAAACACTAACAGGATACTAAAAAAACTTCATCTTACATATAATAAAAAAAAAGGTTAAATACTCATTTTTGGTCTAGTTTAATTGCGAAAATAAGTAAACAAGGAAATATCTTGTGACAAAGGTAATAAATTACAATTTCCTCCTGACTCAACGTAATTTTGCGACCTTGAACTCAACTTAACAAAGAAAATTGCGCATCTTCAGAAATGATAAGATTCCACCTTTTTCAGGTTTCAACACAAAGAGCCTCCCGCCAGGAGGATGGACATCTTGGTTTAACGTCGATCACCCAGGTAAACTCATAATCTATCTATTTTATAAGAAACAGTAAAGAATTCCATTGTGTCAGAATAATATATTAAATTTTTTGCCAAATAGATAAATTTGTCCAATTAGGCAGCCGAATTTATGCCATTTCTGTTAAAATAATTAAACTTAATAGCTTAAAATTTTTACTGATAAGAGGATAAGATTATGTGTGTATTAGGCAAATTTTGCTAATTTTGTGTATTAAGCAAATTTTGCTTTTATCCCTCTGAACAATTAGGGGGTAGGGCAGTAACTGAAATTAATTTCCTAAATTTCATTATTTTTTCCTTTGCTGTACACCCTGCAGGTGGAACTGGAGATTACGAGACGGTGCACAGTATCGTGCGACACTTCGGGAGAGGATGCGACAGCATACCCTGCAGAAAACCTATCGGCATCAAGGCCATCTCTGTGCACGGAAAGTCACCCTTTCAAGAAGGTAAGAAGGGATCTACTGTGATCACCGCACGCAAGCAAGAAAGAGTGCAGGCGAGAGATTCAACCTGGCTTTAAAACCCATGGGGAAGGTCACACGAAGTCCAAAACAGGGGCAATCAGTGGCCCCACAAATGGACCCTGGTCCAACTAAAACTTTATAAAAAAAAAGAAGGTAAAAACACGGATGATAAAAATATAAATGTACAACACATTAATCTCTCGTTTGGTTCAGCAGTTTACAGATCAAGCTTTCAAAAATGTTTTACTATTCCAAGTGCAGTAACATCTCTTGGAGCCATTATTACCCATGTTTTGGACTTGTGATAACACTGCGGCTGAGGTTTTAACTTTTAAATGAGAAATTAGTCAAGTCATCGTAAAAGTCGATCTAACACAAGTCAACAAAGAAAGAAACTTTCGTCCTTTTTTGGGAACACAGTAGGAAGCTAAGTGCAGCTTGTATTTATTGCCACAATTGTGGAGCGGCAGAAATTTCACGCCATGAATGAAATTGTATTATTCACAAAATTCAAATTTCATGACCTGTAATACAATACCTTGCAGGAGACAGAGTGGAAATCAGCCCCAGGAAAGGGTTAACCTGCACGGACAGTCACCAGTCAGACCACCGGTGTGCGGACTACAAGGTTCGATTCTACTGCCCCGGAATGCGGGAGTTGTGTCACTCAAAGAACAAAACTCAGACAACAACAGCCAATCACATTCACAACACAACAACTACTGACAAGTTCGTAAAACTGTCACATGAAAAGAAGAGAAAACACGAAAATGATATTTTGAAGAACATCACGATAAGACGTGATAAAAAACGACACATGTTGAGGGATGACTCGGTGGTGGTTAACGATGAACTGGGAGCTGCTTTCCATAAACATTTGCTCTGGAATGACAGACAGGAGGAGAGACGAAGAGCCGAGCAGTGGGTTTACAAACAGTGGAAGAAAAAAATGCCGCACGGCCATTCAAAGTGGAGAAATTGGAAATAAAAATGTTGCTTAAATCAAGCCCATTCAGAAAAAAAACCAACAATTCAGTAAGAGAGCAATAGTGTCACCTGTTGAGCTAGATATGTTTCAAGGGCATGTAAAACCAAAGTACGTCTTACAGTTAGTTTGAAACAAGAATGTCTTTCAGTCAAAGCCTACCGTCCTCTTTGCAAATAGTCATTAAAATGGTCATAGAATTTAAACATAATAAAAATTACCAAAAAAGTTAAATTTGACATTCAAATGACCTTGACCTATATTTTAACCTTGACCTCATTCATTTATCAGTCATATCCATATGAGATTGGAAGATAGCAATTGAAAATGGTTCAAATAGTTAAAAAGTTACAGCCCAAACAGACAGCCAAACAGACAGAAATGACTGAAAACATTATTTTCCCGCATACGTGGACGGTGAACAATGAATGACGAAGGAAATTTATGTGATTTTACATGATTTTCAAATAAGCTGCAGGGGCGGATCCAGGATTTCCCATTGGGGGGGCGCCCGGCGGGCGCCAACCCTATTTTCGCCCAAAATTTAGCAAA
>JBCAUI010023899.1:0-21653 GCA_038406195.1 Haplosyllis anthogorgicola | reverse complement strand
CTTTTCGTGTTCAGAATCACTCCCAAATGCCTTAAATATCATAGTATTTTTGCGTTCAGTCCATATTTCATGCCAGAAACCTGTAATTCATGAAATACTTTGCGTTGTGTGTAAATATCTCTATAAATCTTATATGTTTTCATGTTCTATTGCCTGTACCAATGCTTTTATATATTATCTGTTTGTAGCCGGTTCAGTTTTGCTGGATCACTCAGTTTTTACAAGTATAATAAACGTTGAAAGTGTAAAACATTTGTTTCTCTCTTCACGGAAAACCCCACCGATAGAAGAGCAAACCTCGATATCTATCTATGGAGAAGAAGCCATGTTGAGTGACACTTAAAAGTCTTCGGTTCACACAAATGTATCCTTAATATCTGCAAACAAAAAGGGCTGCAACTTAAATAATAAAACTTACTGGAGCAGTAAATGATTATTGAATGAGAAGCCTTCAAGCAGATCTGTGTTTAAAACCCAGGGGGATGTGCTACTCCATCATTAAATTTAATTCACTTCATTTCATATTCTTTTTCCCTCCCAAAGTCTCTCCCGGCTTAATTGCTATACAATTTAATAATACAATTCCACATCTGTACAGAAACAAAACTTGTATGAATTTAAGTCCTGTTTGCCTTTTACAGATAAATGGAGGAAATCATGTAGCCACCAGTACACAGAATTCCTATCAGTTCCAACAGCAGCGCGTCAAAAGCACAGCGTGAAATTCTTTCGTTCTCTCCTTTGGTCTCTTCGTTTCCAAAATGATACGATTTCTGTGTACTGATGTAGTTGTGCAAACATTTTGCTTCAGATGATGAAATTTCTGTCAGATTTGGAACAATAGAAACTCAAAAGCACAGCGTAGAATCCTTTTGCTATCTCTTTATTCTGTACATTTCTAAGTTGATAGGAACTTCAGGAGCTGACAAACATATTTTGTTGTTACTGAGTGGAATTGATATACGCTATAACCATGATCCCTTCGAACCTTAAAACACTAAATTTAACATTATTTTCTTCAAGAATATGAAATATGCACTTTAATATGTTCATGGCCTTTAATTTCTTTCAATGGATGCAAGCATCTGCAAACCTACAAATTCAACAATCACCCTGCCTGATTTCACTTTTACATTATTCTATTAAAGTCTTATCAGCATCACTACAAGACTGACAGATGAGACTAAAGTGGGTATGATCTACATTTCAATGTTACTCCGAGTGAAATTCCTTGTCAGGGAAATGAAGCCTGAGTAATGTAGCACAAAGTCAGCTCAAAATACATAAACCAGTTGCGGTGAGACCTCTTCACAGGGAAGGTCCTTTTTGTAGGGACCCTTTGTAAGGAAAGCACACGCTTTTATCAAATCTTAAGGTTAGGAAGAGTGTCAGGTGACTCTCTTAGAACTGTAGGAATTTAAGCTGACAGAAAATTTTATCAATTTTGAAAGGCTACGGCCTCATACTGTGCTTTAAAATTTACAATAACACAGCGTTAAACTCTTTAACTAACTAGTATAACATTCCTGAATTAATTTGTTTTCAAAGATAGGTGCTGCTGTGAGAAAAACATAAACTAAGGATTTAATTTGCCAACAATAGCAATTCATGCTTGTGCTTCTTTACCTAGCAACAATTTTTCTTTTGTACACCACTTGAATGTAATCAGATCATGAAATTACTGTCAAAAATTTAGCGCCCTGCAACAATTGAATTCAATGAGCTCAACATGAAACTCACTTGTTGCGGGGCGCTAAACTTTTAATAGTAATCTCATGATCTGTTTGAGGGAAACTGATAGCTTATCTTTTAAGATCTGTTTGAGGGAAACTGATAGCTTATCTTCCTTTTATAGTAGACAGTCCTTAAATTTGAGACTTATAAATATATTTATGCGTTGAGTCTTCTGAATTGTAGCTTTGTCCATAATGAACTCTTTGCATATTTCATGTACTGAGCATCTTTTTACTGACACTTGAATAGGAAACAGACAGGGCTGTGACACAGCTGTATGAGAACCACTCACGGAGCTGCCCTCCTAAAATAGACTCCTGGGTTTCTTAATCCATCTTGATCTAATACTTGCAGCTACCATCATTTTAAAACAAGCGTAGCTAGCCAAGGTGAATGCACTGAGAGATAACCTGGTAACATTGGAAACTAAACTTGCATCACTATTGTCCTATAACATTACACTTCTCAAGTTCTCCCTTATTTATCTATCATCCTAAGAGGATGAAATTTATGTCAGTTTTGGAACAACTGAAATTCAAAAGCATAAATATACGTAACCACCCTTGTCAACTGGGTAGCAGCTGTAGCTCGCACAAGCACACACGCCTGGCATATGAGTATCTGTGCATTTAAAACAGTTAAGCAGCAACCTCGATCTTTTACTTGCACAGGATTCAAATTCAAAACTTAATTTGAACAATAGACGCTCTGACAACATTGCAGCGCAAACTCTATTGTTCTCAAAATGAATTAATTAATGCATTCCTAAAACAGTGGGTATAAGTGTTTGTTATCTACCGAGATTTTATGACTAAAACTGTGTGAAGGTGTAACTTTTCTGCCGCCGCGCAATTGTGGCAGCACCTGACGGGTAACAAAGGCGATGCAAACTTCGTTCCCAACTTGAAGACATAAATAGTCCTGCTTATGGAGCATTAAACATAGTGCACATGGGTCCTAACCGGTTGTTCTTGGAGTTGTAAGCGTACACGCTGAAGACAACACGATTCCATCAGATTTAACATGCCTGTCTGACGGCCCAGCTGTGAATCCCAGTCCTCTTGTAAAGAGCGGTCAGGCGGATAATAGAATACAGGGACAAATACTTTATTGTTGGAAGAAAATGTACAACTTCTTTATTAAACTGTCAATCCAGCCCATCATTTGTAAGAGTGTGACGCAATTATCTTTGTTTCTTTAAATTAAATAGCTGGAATTGATTTGATTTATCGCAAGTGTCATACAAATAGTTTTCCAAGATAACCTTGCTGTATCACTGCATAAGTTGTCTTAGTACTCAGAACTCGTATCAGAATTCTAACCACGTTACCTTATGAGAGATCCCTCATACATTTGCCTTACACAATTTGTACGATTTCTGCGTAAAGTTTGCAGTTGCCCTTTGCTAATTGTGCTCCTAACTAGTTATTAATTCACAAAGAATGAAGTTGGACCCAGCTGCAATTAACGAACACTGAAAACCATCTCATGAAATCAGTAGGACCAGGAAACAATAGAAATAGACGTGCCCGCGCCCGTGTCTCCAAGAACAGCACAGAGCCACTCCCTTGTTTCCACAAGTTTATATGTCTATTCTACATTACAATACGTGTTTCCAACCAGGGAAATCACCCGTGACTCATTTCTACAATGTGTTGCATTCACTTTGTTGCAGTGACAGCAAGTGCCTGATCATTTGAACCAGTGCGTGACCATTGGTTTTGGTGCTATTGTGTCTCATTTCCTGAAATATTCTAGTTGGAAGACGTGTCATAATGTACTACTAGGGCGTAGGACACATTTAGACTGCGTGATAATTCAGATACATCATATCATGAAAATGTTTTTGAACCATGGAAGCTAGACGAAGAGATATGGCGTTCAAGTCAATGTTTATGCATCTTCGCTTTCTCTTCGTATGAGACGGCACTCCTGGGGTTTTTGTGAAACTACTACTGGGAACAGAAAGAGAACAATTGTTGTTCTAAGCGTAGGCTTTCTGTTGTAAAACCGTGTGCCGTGAGCCCACTGGGAGAAACACAAATTTTAAACGGTTGAGAATAAAGAGTACTTGCTGCAGCATAAATAACCTGCCGCGCTGTTGGAAGAAAATGATGCCAATTCTTGAATAATGTTTGGAGAAAAATACCTTTTTGATGTACTTTCATTTGTGATACATCTTTTATTTGTTGAAAGCGACAGTTAATTATATGAATAAAAGTTTTATACTCAACCTCACTCAACCTGTGATCAGTGACATCTTTACATGACACATTTTTGTACTCATGCATGTCTAGTAAAAATTTTAAACCTTGGTATGGTTAGGGTGTGATTTACCGATCCAAAACCTAACATCTCTATCCTCATAATCCATTTAGAAAACGAGCACGGACCACCAGCGTAGCAACAATGCATGTTAGCCACTACACCATAGGTAGTATCAGGTCAGAACTACCATTGGATGCCATAAAGTTTGCTACCAGACCTAAACCTTTCTATACCAGGATGTGAAATTGGTACCTGACCCTGACTAGTGTTAAAAAGGCAGCAGGTCCTTCTTGGCACCCAAGACGGTTGGGTGAGTTCTCCTTCCGACTTAAAGCAAATCGCTTTACAATTCGTAAAAAAATAACTGTAGCTATACGTACCAGCTTTGGGTTTGACGGTTTTCTGCTCCTCGATCTCCTTCTCGAAGAACTTCATCTTATCCTTGAAGGAACGTTTCTCTCCCTCCATCACTCCGGTTGTCTGTAAAAACATAACAATACATGACGGTTAGACAAATGCGAGGAAGAATAATTGGGTCATTTTGTTTCGTGCAAACAGTGTAGCACAAGTCAAAATGTTCGTATTAACGCAGAGAACGATTCATGATTCTACTAAATTGAGACTTTTGACGTCTCAGTCAAATTAAATTCAGTCAAAATCGGTTTCTGAAATTCTTACAAATGTGGATACTTTTAAGAACAAACTAAATCCGTGCCATGCCAGTGGGGAACGAAGTGTAGCTTGTATTTATTACCCATCAGGTGCTGCCACAATAGTGAGGTGGCAGAAAACGTCTATGCTTTACCATTGCAGTTCAGCACACCATCACTGAATTTTAGACATAAAATCGCGCCTTGTATGTTACACTTTGTTGCCTACTACCGTTAATGTGCTTGAAAGCACAGCTTGAAACTCTTTTGTTCCGAAACCGACAGGATTTTTACCCTGACTTTTATGCCATGTTCGTTTACGAATGGCCATTCAGTCTATAATGACTGGTGTTTATCTGATTTTCTAATGTCCATTAAGAGTTGTAAACGGTCACGTGTGTGCGCTATGGGACCTTCCTAATCTGGCTAGATGACCGCTAATCCTCAAATCAATACTCTAATAGATACAACATGGCTTATTATTTGTCGACTGCTGATGAAACTCGAGGGGTTAATAGTGCTCTGCAGCTCTGTTATTTACAACGCGAAACAAGGAAACAATGCGTTTGTCACATAACATAGCATCAAGCAGTCAAGTCCATTTGGAACCGAACACCATCACAAGAAATCATGCAGTGCGACCCAATAGTATGTGTGCTAGTACCAAAAACTACAATACGAAGATGCGGCCGTTCATTTCTTCCAATGAAGGGCATTTCATGAAAGTATGTTCGTCATTTAGAAAATGATAGAAATGCATGCCGTACCAACTTAAGAAATCCCCGTGTAAAGCTACCAAAAATAAAATTGCCAATAGAACTTAAAGAATTAAAGAAACGGCAATTCTCATTGTTCCAAATTAAATTAGAATTTCAGTTTATGAAAATTAAAACACAAAACAAAACAAAACAACGACGCTAAATCTTGTACACAGCGGATATTGAAAAAGTTAAATAAATGATATACCGGAAAAGTGAGAATGTCATCGTCAGGGCGTGTCATTGAAGAGTAGAACATAGTAAATGTCAAAAATCATGTAATAGATATCAATTAATTTTAAGCACATGATTTAAAAAAGACGGAAATTGCTATCATGAAGAATTTTGTCTTTGGTTCTCGGACGGGAAAATGAGTAAAATTTGCAGTTTCGTTCTGGTATAGGGAATGAAATGCTCATCATTTTGGGAACAATTGACATATTGTTATTTAAATAAAAAAGGCAAACTGAAATCTATGACAGTACACGGAATTCGTATCAACAGTTAAATAAACAATAGCGCATCAAAAGCACAGCGTGAAATTCTTTCGTTCTCGCCCTTGTTCTCTTGGTTTCCAAAATGATACAATTTCTGTGTACTGTTGGTGAAGTGAGGTTCAAATTGCGAGCTGCTTTTATTTGCAAATTTCTTTCGTCAAGAAAAAACATCAATACCAATTAGGCATCGCAATTTGTCGACAATTAATCCGTCTGTAGCAGAGATAATCCCCTGTGAGATTCTGGTAAACCTTTTATCCAATCATGTGTGATTACTAATTACACGGTGGTCTCTGCGTGCCCAGTGGTCGTTGTGTTAAGCACCATTTGAGGCGTGTATTAACGTGTATAAACTAGCAAAATATAGTTTGCTTTGAGGAGGGTCTCCCATAAGGTACCACACTAAAGTTTTGATACGATTTTTATGCACTGTTGGATAGGTGAGTGTTATGAAAATGATAGAGTTGTCGCGACTAGTAAACTATAATCGTCGACTAGTCAAGTACCATTGGTTGACGATGGTCCACTAGTCAAATCTTTTGATGTTTACATTACATTGTTATAGTTTATTGTATGTAGGTTGCATCAAATCACTGTTTCCTCTTAGTTATTTGGTCTCACTCAAAGTTCGCATTGTGTAACCAAAATTGTAGTTTATCACACACAAATGAATCCTGGGAAAAATTGTCCTGCATATGTTTCATTAAATTGAAAACTTTAATTTGTGATGACTAGTCGACTACTAAAAAATTTTGTCGACCATTATTTCAAACTCGACTAATCGACTATTTCGACTAGTCGCGACAACTCTAGAGAATGATGAAATATTCTGGTATGATTATGGTTGTGAATTCACCTTCCATTTGTATTAATTTCATGTTCTTGTACACAATACAACTGCCTAAAGAGGAAGCATCTAATTCCTCGCTATACTGTTATGGATTGCAAAACCATACAGTAATAGAGGAGCCTTTATTCTAAACATAACTCTTGTCTAGACAGCTTAGAGGAGGAGGAGCTGGCTTATTAACAACCAAAACAGCTTCTACTTAAAAGCAGCCCATGTTTGTGGTACTGCAGATATACGTCTCCTAATTGTTGTAACAACAGACAACAAAATGGTCGTGGATGGACGTTCAATTGCCCTATCAATGGGTCCGTGCCACCTGAGCAAGTTCGTTCACTGTAGGCAAGTATGTACTCATGACAAGGGAATATCAATTAGGTTCGAGCCCAACAAGTGTGCTCAGCAATACTTGAAATGTTTATTAGATTTTCTTACCACTATTTATTAAATGTTTTGCAAGCTGTAATCCCAACAATAAGCTCCATAAATCTAGAACTCGAACTTGGCTACCATACTTTGCAGGTGTTCTCGCTCTCTATTCAATCAGTAACGGTAACAAAGACGTCCAACATTCAATTGAAAGAAACTTCATTCCACGACGGACGCCTAATACATTATGCCAAATGAGCCAAACTGAAAAGCTTTCTAATCACGCTAAGTCTAATCCGTTGAGCTTTACGGACTAATAGATTATCATTAATAAAGTCATGTTAATCCTGAATAAGGCTTCCTTCCCCCGGATCATGTTGCCCTGTTTGTGTGTTGTTGAATCCAACTACTGCGTGCTTTTCTCTTTCGTACGTACTATCGTTTTATAATAATGTGCGATTATGACTGCAGCTAAATTATACTAATCTTCCTATTTTTAGATTTAGAAACGAACCCAATATAATGTTGCATTCTTATTTTCTCACTAGATCTTAAATGTCAAGACATTATTTAGTTATTATTGTCTGTCAGTGGTACACAATACAGTCATCCTCGGTTGCTTCGATTTTTTATCACACAAAATTTAATCGAAGCAGCTGAATAATCGAGCTAACTGAATTGCAATGAATGGGTGAGTAAAAGGTCACTTATCCAGTTAACACCTGGACATACGCATAGCTTAACAATACACCGAATGGACTGAACTAGTATCGTAAGCGCTAAAATAAGTGATGATACAAATCCAAAACGGAAAGCAACAGCAGTACACAAAAAGCGTATCATTTTGGAAACGAAGAGAACAAAGGAGAGGACGAAAGAATTTCATGCTGCGCTTTTGATGCGCTATTGTTAAACTTCTGATACGAATTCCATGTACTGTGGCTCCTCAAAAGGAACTAAGTTGTGCCCTGGAAATAAAGTAAAAATGAAGATGATATACATGTGCCCAAACCAACTGCAGTGAGTTCACTTCATCATCTATATCTTTTGATATACTACACTGCTCTCTCATTCCGTTGTTACATTATGAGAGCCATTAAGGCATCAGTTTCCATAAAAGGCAGTTGACTTACTGCAGCATTGTCCCACAACAGCAACCAATACAAATTCGATTTTTTCTTTGGCGCACAAATTTATGGGTCATTTGTTACCACCTATATCAGGACGATCATTGTATGGGAGCATATTTTACTGCCTCCCAACAGCGTTGATTTCCATAGAAAAACTGATATTGAAAGCCTCAGCCAAATCTACATAATTGTGCACTGATGGGAAATTTCGTGAGCACTGAGATTGGGGTCAGTTGTACGGATTCAAAAGCAAGGAAAGAGGTCTAAAAGGATAAAGACAACATCTTAGTTTCCCAATATGTGTAAATGACCTGTAACATTACTGAATGATGTCGGGAACTTAGTTAAAGTTAGAAAGCTCGATTTTATGGCAAATTCTGTAAGGGTAACGCTGCAATGCAAACTAAAGTGCAGCACTTTTCCGCCAAATTGTCCTAGAAGCACCCACAAAAGGGAATGAAGTATATGTTACAAAGCGAGATTTTACAGTTAAAATTACGTGATGGTGTGTTGAACTGCAATGATAAAACATAGGAATTTTCTGCCGCTATTCATTTGTGGCAGCACCTGATGGATAATAAATCATGCTACATTTCGTTCCTGCTGGCTCAAATGCAATGCCAAAGTGTAGAACATTTCCGCCACTGCATTGTTCTGACAGCACTTAATGCATAATACATTGTATATATTATTCATTCCCTCCTCAAATGTAGCATTGTAAATTTTAGACTGGTGAATGATAATTTTCCTCTTCGGCTTTGTCGTTTATAATCAATGTAGATGTCCTCAGACTGGTTTCAGTATCATTAGCCTTGTCCCAACTAAAATAAAGGGCTTCTGGTGATTTTGTACCACAATTTAGAGTGGTGCTCGCAAGCGAGACTTCCACCTTAACGTCCGTCTTTCTGCTAAAACGGTCAAACTTTCACAATGCTGGACGATTTTCAAAACGTGTTCTTCAAAAAGAAAATAAAAGGCAAAAAAAACGGACAAAGGTTAACACTTGTCTACTCAAACCACTGATTCAAATGAGTAATTGACGGAAAACATGCAAATCCTGTCCGTAGTTTTGGCACACACAAATTTGCCGGGGAATGTCATTCAAAAGTCATTGCAGGAAATTAGCGAAATGTACACATAGGTATGTGAGTTGTGCTTGTCTCAGCAGAAAATTCCTGAACACTGATTATTTCCCGATAATGACCCGACCGATCATTGGCGGATCCAAGGGGGGCCGCGAGAGGCGCGCGTCCCCCCGTACAGCCCAAATTTTCTTCATTTTCATTCAGTTTCTGGCGATTTTTGCGTACAAAGTGGGTAAAAATTGGGACGCCCCAAGGTTGGCTCCCCCCTGTACGAGAAATCTTGGATCCGCCAGTGCCGATCAGTGGTCACCAACGTCACACTTAAAACTTTCAGAACAAATACAATACCAATATATTTTTATAACCTTACATCTAATTATAACTATATCTATATATTTAACTGCAGAAGCATTTTGTTTTAGCTGGAACAAGGCTATTCGTAGTCAAACATTCATTCATAATTCAAGTATAATAACCAGTTCTGTACATCTCCAGACACTGTTCTGTAGACAGTTCGGTTATTGATTCACTTCTGCGGTAAAACGCACAGTAAAAAGGTAATTGATCTATATCCAAGCAGAGCAGGAGGGAGCTGTTCCTTGTAAGTCATAAATCTCAAGATTTATTCAACAAGATAGCCTTCTCGTGAAAGAACGCGTTCTAATCTCTTAATCCTGAGCTCCTGAAATGGATTTCATTTTTCGTCAATGGAATTCCATGCTGTTTCATTTACTTAGACAAAAGCGCCTATTGTTCTCAAAATGAAGGGCCGTAACCAGACATTTCATCCTATGCGTGTTAACACTTGCATTACTACTGTCAACTTTCTCCCATATTCTCATCCCTCAGGTCATGAAATTACTATCAAAAGTTAAGCGCCCCGCAACAATTGAATTGTATGAGTTCAGCATGAAATTCAATTGTTGCCGGGCATTTAACTTTTAGTAGTATTTTCATGATCTGCTTACACTTAGCCTTTACCATGCACCCACCCCAAATCTCTAACTTTACCCCCAGTACTATCATAATCCACTTTACGTACGCTGTCATACTTTTATCACCTATCCATAATTTGGTCACTTCTTACATTCCTTTTTGTTACATATCTTTTTGTGACCTGGAATACTATATTTATGACTGCTATTACAGAACCTGAAGAGAAGGTTGCTGTCATTTCTACCCATTACATAATGTGTTCCAACTCCTACTGGTATAACTATGGTAAAATACTTTATAAAATGTACTCTATGAAAATGTAAACCCACACCGGAAATGCATGTTGTCTTGTTTTATGTTGCTGCGTGAAGAAGACAAGAAAATCATCATGTAGGCAGCTGCATTCCTTACTTGAAAGGATTCGACTTTATTCTCCTCTGCTTTTACATTTATTTCAAATTCTAACTTGTTCCTTTACATGTTTATGGAACTGAATGATTAAGCATCATTGGAGCATGTCTGAACCTTAAGGCAGTATGGAAGGCATTGAATGCAGTGAAGTGGAACGAAGGGGAATCCATGACACAGCTATGCTAATAGGGGGATATCCCTTTTGTTTAAAACAGCGTCACCATTTTTCATAACCAAACCATCACAGGTCAAAGGTTAAGGATATAAAAATCTTTTATTTTTACTCAATTAATCAATTTTCATTCAAATTCCAAGCAGACACAAGATACATGTGATTCCCTAAATTGTTTAAAACTGATATTGAAAAATTGGTCTTTTTCATTAGCTCTGTACTCAGAAAGTATGCATGATTGAACAGAGCTATCTTACAAATTCTTTATTGGAGCATTCCTCTTTGATTTTATATTGATCTTTTCTAAATCCGACATGACTTCCATACTACCTTAACACCATCCAAGGAAATGGATGTAACGCTCTTCCCACGTTAAGCTCACCCCCAGACACTCTAAGACTACAAGGCGGAGTATGAGAGGAGAATTAAACCTACAATGCAGGATCAATGGTATTCATACCTGTCTGCTACCTAACTCCGCTTGACTGCTTTAACAACACCAGTTTGCACCAATAATGAAAGAGGTAGCTTAAAGTCTTCAAGGGAGATAAACATTGGTGCATTTTATTGCATAAGAATAGTTGAAAACATGCACTTTGTAGTACATTTCCAGCAACAAAGCCCATAATTTTCCCTGTACATACCTTATGCTTTCAATTAATGGTTCCATTAAGGAAATGTAAATTAATTCATGAACAATAGAAATTGATGCTGTGCCGTGGTTTCCGTGATAAGCATGGTGTGAATTTTAATTGTTCTAAAAGAGGCTGGAATGAGGCAGGCAGCAATGCTCAAATATTACTTTTGAAATTCAAACCCAATTTCACCACACTCAGTGTCTTTGCATAATCAAAAGCAATGCTGTAGTACATTTTGTCCCAAGTTAACATTTGGACAGTGAGTAGAATTGAAACGGGTAAATTTTTCTCCATTATAGGCCACTGGCTCCTTTTCATGATAGTCTTTTGCAATTTGACTCTGGTGGAGATGTGGATACAATCTGGTTACCGCAAACACTAGGAAAAAACTCACATCACATCAAGTCTGTTTCTGCACTGTGTAATAGAACCAAACAGAGGGACCTGGGGATTGATTTGAGCTATATTTAGCCTCGTTGATTAAGATTTGAGACATTTCCATAAGCAAATTAGGTAAATGTGCTAGAAACATGCAACACATTGATTGCGTTGTAAAGAACGTTGTAAGAAGCCAAAAGAAAATCCATTCCATAAAATTATCACGTTAATATCGAAAAGCTTCTGGCTGGTTTGAGCAGTGCTACTGTTTTTAAACATTATTTGAGCTATTTCGTTTTTGGGGATGACAGGTTAAATTGTGTGTGATTTGTTTAATATTGTATGCGCATCTAAGATGAAAAATACATCTGGATTGAGAACCTACAACTAAACTCAAATACACAAATATAATTTATAACTCTAGATGATAAGTCTTGATGCAAATCTAAAAGCAAAATTTGCAAAATTACTGCTGTTATCCCTAAAAACAGAATGATTCGAGTATTATTTAAAAACAAACAAAGCAGCAAGAAGCTTCTTGATATAAAAGGGACAAGCCGACTGAAATTATTCTTGGGACCATTCTTGGAAATCTACATTATAAAATTGAGCACACATAATTTGCACAAAGTTTAAACATCGCATGAGTAAATGCAATTCATCGTAGAATCAAAGGAAGTTCAAGTCGTCCTTTTAAAGTTAAAGTTAAAGCTGATTTACTCTTAATATACTGCCAATTTCGCACAAATTGTACATCAACTGCGGTTTACAATCTTTAACTTCCCAGGAGGCATCTCATCAAAACTTGGTGTGAGCCATCACCTTGAAGTGATGTAAACAGGGGCAACCTACAGCCAATTCAGAGGCGGTGCACTCGAACCTGTCCTGTCATCGTTCGCTGGTACCAATTTTACACCTTGGTCTTGGTCCTTTTAACGAGAATGACCAGTTTAGGTTTCTCTGCACATAACACTCATCCAGCTCATCAATTAAATTCGAGTAACACCTTCCGCTGCATGTCAAGCTTCTGATTTGTATCAAAAGCCATTTCCCCGATTGAAGTACAGGGAGCATACAGGAATGGAAATCATTGATTTGTTCTGCTATATTTAGCTATTGACTCTTTCCCCGACAGGCCTAATCTACTATGTAGATCTTTATAAGACTTCCCTCTGCGTCTGGATCAATTTTAATAAGTGAAGAAAGATCTCTCGCTGAGCAGTGGTTCCTGCTCAGTATTTTGTGAATGACGCTTTTATTTAGTTTTATCCAATTCATGTAATTACAAATTTTACATTTGAGTACAAGCGCGATTTTATAGCTAAAATTATGTAGTGATGTGCTGAACTGAAATGGTAAATCATCGGAATTTTCAGCCACCCCAAACTGTGGCAGCACCTGGCGGGCAATAATACAAGTTACACTTCGTACCCTACTGACAAAGAACACGTTTCAAAAATACTGTGGACCAAAATGAACATATGGGCGTTTTCGTTATAAACTCTTGTTTCCTTTTTATTTGACAGCAGTTTTTATACAAAATGCGGTGTTATAGTATAGCATCAAATGTTTTGATTTACATTTGCGGCTCATTATTGGAAGTCCGACATGTCATCATGATTTTTCACCCAGCGATGGCATGCTGACTGTATTCATAACGCATTATTTATATTGCAATGGCACATTCTCTCACAATAAATTACCGTATTACTGATCTACCATTTTCTTCCTGTCCTACCATGATATCTCTTTCAGATATTTGCCTTATCTATATCCGCAGTGAGCACAGTGTCTCCAGAAATATTTTACAATGTTTGATTTAGTCGACAGGCGAATTCAATCAGCTGAAAATGTGATGATAATGTGCAGAAATAACCTTTACGTTCCAGATATGAATGAAAAATGATATTCTGCCATTACAGTAGAGGCATGTGCACATTCATATCGATTATTGTGGCATATCAATTCACCAGATCCATTATTTAGAAACGGCGGGTACAATGAAGTTGATAGGTTGGTTTCTGGGGTGAAAGCTTTAGTGCACAGTAAGTGAACATTGAGTGAAATATGGAAGTCTGTGAGTTAACTATATGAATGGATACACTACAGAGAATGTTACTGTTAGACAAAGTACCAAACTGTGACATTTTGTTTCTGCATTCCAGAGCAAAATATTCTAATAATAGGGGTGTTTTACAACCAACAAAATATCTAAAGGGAAACTGTTACAATATTTACAATATCCATGTGACATTGGGGGTGTCTACTAATCGTCTGTGTTATTGCTATTCAGCTGCTACTGTACCATTGCTATTGAGTAGCAGTCTTCTTTTGAAAGTAATTGTTGCCGTTTACTTTAATTAATTAATTAACTGCTCTAATTTCAACCAGTAACTTCTAATTAATTTTGCAAGCAACAAAACATCACAAGGCACCTTTCATTTGAACAAAAAACCCATGAGTTCTTCAAAATGAAGAACCAGGGCATTTGTCACAGTTCATATCAAGAGGTCACCTAGCTCTGGAACCAGTGTATTGTTTCTGTTGTCGTACATTCTTGTTTCCCACTATAACTTGAACTGTAATTCTCAATTTAAAACAGAATGTACAAATAAAGCAAGCAACAGTACACGGAATTTGTATCAGTTTCGAAACGTCTAGAACAAAAGAGAGGACATAAGAATTTCACACTGTGCTTTTGATACGCCATTGTTCCCAAACTGATACAAATTCCGTGTACTGACAAATAGGCCTAATTAATTCATGGAGTGATTTATAAAGTTCAGATTCCTTGCACATGAAGACTTATACACCCAGCAGACTGATACATCATATTAATTGTCTTCTGAGTAAATTCAGCAGAAACGCGTGGTCATATTTATGATTTCCTTTCTGATCTCTTCGGCTTATTGCATGAAGCAATAAATTCACAACGTGAGCGATAAAATATGTTATCGGGCAGATTCTGCATGGATATGTCATATGCAGTAATAATTTATTGTCTGTGATTGCCTAGGAACTGAAGCATAAAGTAGTAATTCTTTATGAGGGAAATGATATCCAGCATCATGCAGACTGTTTTACAAAGTGAGCAAAATTTACATTGTTTACGTGAAAAATTATTGTTTTTACTAGGTTGCTCAATAATCCACCTGTCGAATAAGTCCTAAGCAGGCGAACAAATCCCGAGCCGATCCCTTTTTTAAAACGTCGAAGTTCAAAACTAAAATATTTGTTCATGGCTCCACACATTAGAAACAATAGCAATTCAAGCCATGGGGTTGCTTACGTGAAAGGTACGATGTGAAATTCCATCATCTACATTAGTTTCCATTATCTATGTTAATTGCTTTAGAGTTTAGGACCCTTTGGCAAAAAGTTGGTTTCACGCTCTGTGCTACTGATGCGAACAATTACATAATGTGAGAATATTGTTCTAAATTAATGTGATTTCCTGCTCTGACAGATCATGAACAACAGTACACGGAATTCGTATCAAAAGTTTAACAATAGCGCATCAGAAGCACAGCGTGAATTCTTTCGTTCTCAATTTCGTTCTCTTCGTTTCCAAAATGATGCGATTTCTGTGCTTGCACTTAAGATGTATTTGTCTCCATCTGATCTGTAGCTATCAGTGGCACTGGACAAATTTACGGCTGTCGATCTGAGTGATCCAGATCAATATCCCCTGACCTAACAGATCCATGAGATCCACTCAGCACTCCACTCCATCCGGATTAAGTAAGGGATAGGGATCTCTCTGATCTAATCCATCCTGTGTACTCAGCTGTGTTAAATATTTAAACACTTTAACAAATACAGAAAGGACACTTTGAGGTAATTTCTTATCAAATTGGTTACCAAAAACGCTTTTGGGGGTCGGATGAAGAAAAACACGCACGCACAAAACTTTTATACCAAATTCCAAAGGTAAAAATTCACACGTGTCCTTTTGAAAGCAAAATTTCCAAATCATAAATTATCATGGCTCACAATATATGAAGACCTCTGGAGCCGCAGCTGCCACAAATCAAACTTCTTTTGTAACATCTTGTAATGCAGATCTGATGTAAAAATTCATTTAAATTCTCTTGGCCGCCATCTTAAAGAAAATGTCGGCGTGCTTAATCTTCGTAATGCAGCTCAATGGAAACTTGATGTGGTCGATTCATCAGCATTAAAACATGTTTACACTTCTTATCAAGCGGACTCAATAGGCTCATCGAGACTGAAGGATTCACTATTGATTTTTATTCTTCTTCTTTACACATAAAATCTCAACACATACGAGAGTACGAGGTTGCTTGAGTGTAGTCATTGTACATGTGAAGCTACATCAATGTATGAAAAAGGAATTAATGCTGACTGGCAGAAAGTCTGTAATATGCTATTCGCGAGTTGCAAAATTCCAAACGAGTGCTTAACCAACGATGATTTCTACACAATGTGCAAAAGTGTTTTAGCGAAAAGCAACCGGAATTTGTTTCTTAACAATTTTTGACAAAACAACTGGACTTGATGTTTTTGAATGGAACACGGCAGGGCGTGGATTCTATTGTTTCCAATTATTTCTCCTGTTGTGCATTGCCACCTTGCATGCATGTTATATTCATTTGCAGTAAACATGCACAAACGGTTACAAATTGTGTGACTTCTCATGTATGATTGCACATTAACCTGCATTTTAAACTGCAATATCATTCTTAGCACGTGTAACACAAATGTAAAGTCATAAGTAATGTCAAGCCAACTTCACAAACTCGTGTATAAGACAATGTGGCAAAGCACATTCGTCGCCATCAGTTCACAGCTTATGAAATTCTCTGAAATACACGAGGTTAACGTCTAGAAAACCTAATACAGTTTCTGAAATTTTGAAACCTGCAGTACAAAGGAGACGACAAAAGAATTACATGCTGTGCTTTTGGTGTACCATTGTTCTACAACGGATCATCTTCTGACCACACGATTCAGATTTACATTCTGCATTGGCGGACTTAGAGGGGCGCAGGAGGCGCAGTTTTTCCCGATTTTTGGGCGAAAATAGGTGAAAATTGGGTTTTCACCCAATTTTTGGCGACAATAGGTGAAAATTGGGTTGGCGCCTCCGGTGCATAAACCTGCCAAACATGAAGCCTGTACCATCAACTGTTTGTCCAGGAGTAAGGTTCAAAGAAAAAAACAAATATGGCTGCCAATTTAAGAATATATGTCACAGTGATATAATATTTGCTGTGCATAGAGGGAGAACATATGTGCATGTGTGTACTAAATATGAAGTCTCTATGATCAATAGTGTGCTCAGAGTAACTGTACACAGATGACGACAACAACAATGACAATGACGGACGATGGACAATTCATGATTCTACAGGCTCTTTGGCAATTATGCCAAATGAGCCAAAAATTGAATACTGGGTTCCCTTCGCACGACAGAAAAAATTGCTAGTTTTAACTGACTTTTTTCTATTTTGTTTTCAGGTGAAAGTACATAACTTTATTAGGTTTATCAGAATGTCCCATAACTTGCGAAACTCTTCAGTCTGCGTCTTCAAAGTTTTTTTAATGATAAAAAAGTTGTGCTTCAAATGTATTAGCTTAATGAAGCTTTAGATTCCCTGCCACAGAATCTCTCTCTGTTGCTCACTTTAATCAGGCACCAAGGATTTCAAAATATCTCCATCAAAGGATGATTAAACAGCCACGCTAGACACATCAAATTTGTGAGGACTGCGATTAAATTTGGTAATTCAATTGACAATTTAAAAAGCAGCATGAGATGTAGACAAGGTCAAAGTAAACGAATCTGTAATATTTGAAAAACACATCCGTCAATAGCAATCCTCTAATATTTATCAAAATTCTTGGTTTGAACTTTATCTAACTGAAGGGGCGCAACCTAATATTTTGCACATAAAAATTGCCAAAATCTGCATGAATTAAGCTCTACTGTTACATTTGCACTTACCAAATGGAACAATAATCTGTTAAAATCTACTGCACCAACTTATTGCGTTCTAAAAATCGCCAGGGGCCCGAATCCAAATAGGTCATCAGAATATCATCTGTACAGTAGAATCTGCCGTCTTGCCGCATGATTTTGAGTCGTGTAAAATAAAGAGTTCGCTACAGAATAATACTAAATGTAATCAATTGATGACTATGCCGAACCATTAATTTTGGTTTTTTATTATTGCTCATTTTGTTCGAAACTGAAGGTGAAATAAGAGTTTGAATTTTACGGGAATACTGAATAAATAATATTACACTGGATCTTTGGCCAGTGATGTTGACCAGACCCTCCATGTATTGTTTAACGAGTATGCTTCTGCACATGCATGTGCATTTTCAACTTGACCCACATATTGACCTCACAATTTGTGCTAATTTCCCTGCAGAATTTGAACATTTCACTTCCAGAGTCACCTTTTACATCATTTTATTCCTCAGGAAATATGGTGATCTTTCCGGGCAATTGCCAGTAAAACATTCTTGAGCCACAGAGACAGGTCTTTGTGATTTGAAGGTGTTAAGTTATTGATTGAGTGTTACATGGGAGTGTGGCTGTATCAATATATCATTTGCTTAGGGATATACGGGAGGTGATTTCCCAGTGGCCATGTTCTTGAAGGCATCTTTTGATTATGCTTGATGTTGACCATAAGCAGATGATAATGAAAGGGATTGGTACATTACTATTCTGAGGCTGTACTTAGGTTGATGCAGGCAAATTGGACAAGCAGTGACTTGGTCTCAGGGCTTTCTAAAACACGCAACTTCGCTGCCGAGAATAAACAGAAATTCCTGAAGAAGGAAATCCAGAGGAAAATCAATTTCATTTTGGAACATAAATACTACTGCATACTCCCAAAATCATTCTGATTTTCCTGAACTACCAGCTAAAACTACTATAGTCATATCTTTTGTAAATTAAGCTGTGTTATTTCACATACGCATAATCGCACCGCGGTTTCAAAGGAGAAGCCTGGATCCATACAAGGGCTTGCACCCCGATATTAATTTAGCGGATTCCTGCTGTTAACAATCCTTTATGGAATTTCATGATAGAAATCAAATCTCTTTGATTCATAGTTCCCTCTTTCTGCTTCACAGGCATTTGTTATGAATATAATGGACCATCTGCTGTTAATCATCCTTATGATCTTTGTGTAATTATTGAAGTTGATGTGTGGGGAATTCTTAATTTAGTCTACCACAACAATAGCACAGTGCCAGTTGTAAGAAAGATATCCTTACACAAATGTGTTTTGTCAATATTGTCAATTCTAAATCTGGACCAAAGGAGATAAAGGTAAAAGATTATATTAAGAAAGCTGCATTGCTCGTAGTGGGAGAAAAATAGGTGTCTTTTTGCGTGTTCGAGATAGCATTGAATTCTGTGTCACAAAATGAAACGAGAATTATTCTAGCGGCAAAAGAGTCTATCGCTGGAAGAGTAATCTACCAGGCAGGTCTCCAGCCAATGAACAAGTTTGAACAGCGTTCACAGCCATGCACCATGACCTTTCTCACCTGACAGGTTCCCGGTGCTTTTTTTGAGCTCATGGATGTTTTAGGTTTCCCATCGAAGAAGTCTATCGACGCATGCGCGATAGACTAATAAATTTCGGAAGCCGATAAAATTTGTTGCGTGACACAGACATGAACATCAGTGCTGCAGTAAATTTGAATATGTCTTCCTGAAAAATTAAGGTGACAAATCTTAGTCGAATATGCAATATTAGTGGGGAATCATTTAAATCAATGCCTCAATGCAGCAAATGTACATTTACATAGCAATACATACTCTCAGTATGTCCTGTTACAGACATAGCATGACATCACAGCTTCTTACATCCTGTAGTTGGTGTCATTTCATTTCAACTTACAATTACCTTGTGCAGTATAGTTACAGTAGTTACATCGGATTATCACGAATATTCTTTCTCTGTGTGTCCCCTTCCCAAAAATTATTTCTAAATCCTAAGCTGAGGTTCAACACGGGAAAGTTTAGCAAGAGACAGTGATGAACTTACTTGCACCTGCTCGTCACCAACCTTTTGAACTTTAGTCTAAGGTGTCTCAGAAACCAGTTTTCGCTTTTGGTGGTAATCTTGGTGGAACTTATTGGTGGATCTAAGAGGAGCCCTCCTGGTGCGTGTCTCCCCGCCAAACGGGATAAATTTCTTTCATTTTTATGGAGTTTTGGAAGAAAAAATCAAATGGTGCCCTCTCCAATGGTTTGAAAGTGGTGCAGCGCCCCCTCCAACGAGAAATCCTAGACCCGCCCCTTGATACTCTTGGTGATTGTTTTGGTGGTACTCGCTAAATCTTTATGACTAACAATAAATAGTACCATTAAAGGAACACTGCACTTTCTTCACTACAACCTTTTAATCAGTCTAGATCATTAAAGCACCCTTATGCACTCAATGTATTATGGATAACATTCCACTTCCTCACTAGGGATCCATATCCTGTGTGTTCTGGATGAGTAATGTTACTGACCAATGCGGTTTGCTCCCTGGAGATCGGTTAATGCTGACACGGAGATATCAATCAAAGGGGAAAACAAAGCGCGGCAGATGGTGAGATATCCTGCAGTTCATTCTCTATGCATGTCCACACATTCTCACTAACTCAATTGCGAAGACAATGATAAAGTGATGACCTTTTCGCGGGATGACAAATAACCGAGTTAACAAAACATAAGGATGGAATTATTCCTTTTACAACCCTTCATTCATGAAATAAAATACAGTCAGGTTGAGTACCGCTTGCTTGTGAACATAGTATAGTCCTTGGAATAATGGTAATTCATACTGTGCTGCTGAAAAGCACACTTAAAACCACTCTTCTAATGGTCAGATTAAGTAATCATCCAATGCGGTTGTATTGACTTCCAACTGATTGCAATTCAATGTATGAATCATTTCATCACAAAAAAATTGCACTACAAAAGTATCAGCTATTTGCAAACTCCCTTTAACACCATTTTTACACTTTTGAGTTATTTTAATATCGGAGCTGTTTTCTTTTCAATTTTTTTAACATTTAGCATGGTTAACCAAACGATGGCTTGGTTGGAAAAATGATAATTTTTTCGCCATACTGTCAAGTTGTGTAAACCAGGGTACGTCAAAATCAATGGAATTTCATGTCCCGTAACTTTTAGTTTCCATGATTGTTAAATGTGTTGCATTTGTTGAAAATGCTCTGCTGAATTGCACCATTTGAGAAACTACATAAACATTAAGTCACAATGGAATTTTGTGTTAAAGTGTAAAGTACTGTTTTGTGGACCAAAGGGATCAGCAGTAATGTAACTACTGCCTACTGTATCCCCAGAAGGGTTGCAGGCACACGTCACTGTGCCCATTACCATACCGTGTTTTACTGCGGAAAAACATGTCACTAACGAACAGTCGGAATATTCATATTCACAGGCTGAATGATCATAGTCACGCCTGGTATTCTAAAGTGCAATGCGAAATTAACAATTCATTGAAGTGTCGAGTAGCATCAATCGGTGGTGAGGCGGAGTGAATGCAAAGAGCAAGCGAAAGCTTAAAGCCATTTCCATTACATTTATTTCATTCTAATAACACTTATTAACATTCTATTAACATTCTAACAACAGCTGAGGTAGCAATTTGCATGGGCAATGCTACAATAAATAATGCAAATCATAAGCAATTGAGAATTGACAAAACGTAAAAGCAATGAATTGGCTGAAACTGTACTGTTCCAGACAGCATAAAATAAATATCTGGCATGAAA